>VXAD01012523.1:190115-229222 GCA_013399195.1 Dicrurus megarhynchus
CCGCCTGGCGAGGCCGCGGGGGGCCGCAGGTGCGGTGCCCGGGGCCAGCGCCGCCCCCGGCTCGCCGCTGTCCCCCCCTGCCCCAGTGTCACCCCGCGCTCTCTGGCCCCGTTTCACCGCGCTGCGCTGGAGATGGTGCTCCCACCCCTCGGCTTTCCGCGGGCGGCGCCTGGTTCGGTAGCAGGCGGGGCCGTTTGCGTAAATGCCTCTCCCACGTGTACGGAAAGGCGACTTTTCCCGTGTGACCGAATGTTTGTGTAAGAACAGGGGAAGGAACAAATTAAACCCGCCTCGTTTACATAGCCCCACGCTGTCCCCGTGTCTGTGCGGTGCTACGGGACAGGGATAAAACTGCCTGCGTGAAAGTCTCTCTGAACCCCGCCGGTGACCTGGCCTTGCTGGGTGGCACCGGAGATGTGTGAGCCACTGACATGGCAACGACTTCTAGACCATCCAGGCCTTCCTCTGCGCCTCCTCTGCCCCGAAATGTTATTTGTGGCAGCATAACGCATGTCGTGCTACTGCACCTCCAGAAAGGGAAGGTTTCTATTCAGAGGCAACAGTTAACTCGGAGCATCCTGTATCGGTGCTCCACAGCCTCCTTTTCACTGCCCTTCACGGCCAAGTGCTGTTAATAAGCTGGCGAGCCCATCTGCAGCCGATGCTAAGTGAAAATTAAGTCAGCATGCTTCGATTCCCTAAAAGCCATTGCAAAGTTTTTATGATGAGCTGCTAAGCTCCACTGAAACCGGAAAATTTTGAGGCTATTACAGCATCAGAAGGGATGTTTGCAGATTCAGGTGCAGACAAGTGTGAATTTGCGCTGCCTGTCTTTCCAGATGCCTGGATGTGTGCTGCTCCAGAAGATGCTCAGATGTGTGAGCACGGGACTGGTGCCTGAGCCACCAGACCACAGCCATGCACCAAAATGGGTGCCAGCCTGAGCTGTCACCAGCCCCTGTGGCTTGCAGATTGGGTGGAGCTACCATCACTATGCAGATACACCCCAAAAACATTGTAGCTCAGCTGTGGTTTTTAAAACATTAAAGGGGAAAAAAAAAAAAAAAAGCACATTTGGGTTAAAAAACAGAACATTTTTTCTTTCAGTCACTGAAACAGCTACAAGCACTTGGGTGGAGGGTGGATGAGGAGCAACACTTGACCAAGTGACTGCACTTGTTTACACACCACAAGAACTCTACAGACTTCATTGGATCTATTCGTTTGGCACTCATAACAAGAGGATGGGTACCCAAGTCCTAATCTTACAGATACCTGCAGGTATGTGAGCATGGATTACTGCTTTACCTCCTCTCTTTTTCCCCGTGTTCAACTTTGACTTTTCAACATCACTTTTGCTTGTCATGTAGCAAAAATTTTTGCTTACCATGCAATATAGTCATATTAAGAATACCTAAACGGTCAGGAAAGGTACCTTTGTTATGCAGTGGTTCTGGGAATCAGGCCTTAAACCACAAATACAGCCAGAACTGAGTACACTTTAAAGCTAATTCTTGTGCTGCTTGGGCCATTGAGGGGTGGGGTAAGGAAAGGTTCAAAATGGTCAGTATGAATTAGACCCCTTCAATTGCTCCTCTAAGTTTTGGGTTGGTTTTTCCCCCTTTTAAAAACCTCTCAGAGAACAAAGTTCTAAGGGAGAGGAAAAGGAAGACTTGAAAAAAACCACACTTTGTTTATGCAATCCTGACAATGGCATAAGTCCATGTGTGTGTGAAGAATGAGGGTAGAGGTATTCTACTTTCATTTTTTTTTAAGGACAATACATCCTCTTGTTTTAGACAACAGCTTATACACATATGCAGGCTAACGGAGCTGCCAGAAGACAGCATCTTTGGGAAACATGGTGCACAGGACAGCATGGAAACCAGGCTTTGCTGTTCCTAAGGATTCAGTACATCAGCTTTCTTGCAGATGGAATAACAAACTAATTTCTCTCTTTAATGCATACAAGGTAATCTCTGCTTCATCCCAAATGGCATCTGTAAATAGACAATAATCTATTTTATTGTCGAAGTTGGACTATCACTTTAAAATAAAAACAACCGAAGTAATTTAAAACTGTACAGTAGTCCCTAGATCTAGAAAACATGCCATCTGGACCATAAGATTTCAAACAATACAGTTCAGAAAGCACATCTTGAAAAGCATAGGGTGTAAGAATCAATGGGGAAAGAAATTAAGAAGAGCAGAACATTCAGCATTTGTTTGCAGCTGAACATTTACTTCAAGGTTATTGCTTCAGACAATTTGCTAGCTAATAAGTATCAAAATTTCCCACTGTAGTGTCACCTTTAGAGAGAGTTTTCTGCCTGCGTGCCCTGCCATTTCCAATCACACAGCAGCTTGTAATATTCCAAGAACTTCTCACTTGCTCTCTATGCTTTATTTTTTTTCTGTCTCCTCAGTCTGAATGTGCTCACCAGATGCAGTGACAGTTAAACAAAAGCACCATGAAAAAATAGACCAAAGAAAGATCTAGCTAAGTGCAGTATTTCCCAGTGGTTTATTTTCTAGTGGGTTATCCTTGCTGGAATGAGTATGTAACAAACTCTGCTAAGCAGTGGAAATTCCAGAGATATATTCAGAGCAGAGATACCCAGCTTTACGCAATTCTGGGCAACTATTGTGCAACAGTCAATCTAAGCATTCACTTGAATAAAGAACTACTAAATGCGCTTGGTGGGTTTTTATGTGTGTGTGTGTCTCATTTTGCTTGTCATTCATGGAAGTTCATAGAAATAAATGTGTGTGCAAGAGAAAAATTGTGATGGCAAGGTTTTGTTGATGTTTGTGAGAAGGCAACAGAAACATTCACATATCATGCTGGAAATTAATTTTAAGCTCAAGAGTTTTCCATTCAAGACTAAGCACCCATATGATCTGGCAATGAACCTTTTTGCAGACTCAAGAAACAAACTTTCTTGGTTCTTGGGGGAAATTATTTGGAAACAATTCATAGTCTGGAAGATATGTACCCATTGGAACCATTCACCGAACCCTTCAGAATAACCAACTCATCCTTAACTGTATTTCTTCATCGCTAATTTTGAGCAAGACTGGGGTTGGGTTGTGAAGAGTATCTGCCTGGGGGACTTCTGGCAGCTGACAATGTATATGAAGAGAGGACGAAGCGGAAGGATGCCCCCAACCTTCCCATTCACTGAAAAATCTGAGCAGGGGCAGTATCACCATCCATGCCCCGCTAAAGGAAAGCCCCAAAGGTGTAGTCAGATCAGTTATGTGATGGGGGAAACAGACTGGAGACCACAAAAGAAAGAAAAGCTGAACTTCAAAAGTGGAACAGGTAGGAACTGTCATGTAACTTCTTTTCTGTGAGGCCTGTCCCTTATCCAAGGCTCAGAAGTATCTCTGTTACACTCCCATGTGATGTATTTAACACCAGCTCTGCAGAACTGCCAAATCATATGATGAAACTACAGAAAACACGAGCTAAGGGAATAAATCTCACATCACTTCAAGCTGCATTTAAGGCTCTTTCCGTCCTCCCCTCCCCTTGTAGAATGGTTCTTTTTGAACACTTGTTTCACACTCTAAAGCTCTGGCGTCTTGATATGCCGGGCAGGAACTGATATGTTGTGCATCTGTAAGATGCATGCCTTGAATCCCCTTATTCAAATGGTGGTGTTTCATTAGCAACAGCTTAAAAATTGATTTAAACATCATGTTCATTGCTCACAAACACTCTCACAAAGCCTTCTGTTCCCATTGAGGCTAAAAAATTCCATTGTATGCGTAATCTTTTATGAGTGCATTCTTTGAATACTTTATTTCTTAGAACTGTAACAGTTCTGTTTATAAAAAGGAATGATACTGATAGCAATGTTAGGAACTTTCAGAAGGGACCACTTAGATCTTTAAATTTCCATATTAGTCCTGTTTCAAGAAAAATACAAAACAAAACAAAGAGCCTCAATTACATAGTTTAAATTCTTTAAGAAACAGCTTCACATGCCAGGCTAAGAGGATAGAAAACCCAATCTTTACCCCCTTGATCAGATCTTGCAGCCTTCTGAGGACAGCTTCACACAGGAGTTTTTAATTTGGCACAGGTTTAGCTACCAAATCAGGTTTTCATGTTGGACTGGGATATTTAGAGAAGATAGCAAGCTGTGGGGTGAGAAGAAGCACAGGGCTGACTGCTTCCCAAGTAGCACAGGGAGCAGGGGAGAAAAAAACCAGGGATCCTCTGTATGCCAGCCAGGATCTGTGTCCAAGGAGACAGATGGAATGGTGTGCCCACTGTCCTCTTCTTAACATCCAGATACTTTTTAACATGAGTCGGTGGTACGGAAACAACTGCAGCGCAACACTTCAGGACTGGACCTTGGAGTCTAATCTGACCACCTGAGTGCTGTTCAGAAACAATTCACTCTGAATCCCCTCACTTTGAGCACAACAGCTGTGGAAATCTAGCATGCAAGCAGTTGGTCTGAATTACAATTTCTTTTAATTTAGAAGAAACATTCTTCTTTTTAATGAACATCCTGTCTCTCAGTTTAATGAAGAACAATGATAAATAGCACATTGCTTTAACTGTTACAGTTACCAAATAATCAATCTCAAGGAAATATTCCCTCAGGGAATATTTCACTCTCTCACAATGCCACATGTTGGAAAAGGCAGTCTGCCCTGCCATGGGTGACCCATTTTTGTGGGCTTCACTGTACTGCTGGTAAAGGCTGTAATCTTCTACAAATCTGCTGAGAAATGAGGACACATGGGAGGATGGGGATAATGCTCTGCTCTATTCTTTCTGCAGACATAATTATGCAGTGACTGAAAAGCATTATATCACTGGACAGGTAGACAATTAATTTCAGCATTCAGTAACTCAACAGTCACGGTGAAGAAATAGATCTGACATTCTTCTTTACAAAAAATCTCTTCAATGCCTCAGTACAGCTTGTCAGAATTAAGTGCAGATTTAAGAATTCTCTTTCCACGGAGGCACTGCACTAGATTAGAAGTAAGGGCATTAAAAGTTTTCAGTGCTCAAAGCCTCTGTTGTTATGGACCAGTACTTCATGGCCAAATTAAGAGATTTCTCTTCTCTGCCTGATCTCCTTCTATCGCTTTTATTTTTTTAATACTTTCTTCATGTTTGCTGAGACACTGTTTTGAAGGAAAACAGCAAAATATGCTGCCACAGTAAAGCCTTGGAAAGAGTGTGCTGGACGAAAGTACCCCCAGTGACCATGAAATATACCATTTGAAGGAGGTTTGCTAAACCTGCTGCATGGACAATACAGGGCCCCCTTTTTGCCATGATGTCTAAGTCACGGCAAAGTGAATACATCTTCCATAACAGAAAAGAAAAATAAGTCCCTTTGACCACTTGGTTCTCTCGATCTGCTTGAGATCCCTCTTTAAACCTCATTCTACTTTCTGTTTTCTTTCCACATCAGGCCAGCCAAAACACGTTTATTAATCACTGCACAGTTAAACATTGATATTTAATGAGATTCCCCCCAGTTAGCCTGATTTGAATGCAAGCAGTCACTCTAGAGATCCAGGTGGGACTGAATGCCTTTATTACCTCCTAATTCAATTTAGAAACACCCCATCTGAATTAGCAGTTGTTGTATGATGCATAGGAGTCTCATGTTAGAGGAAGCAACTGAATTGTAGCTCTAACATCAAGGTACAAACTTTTTTATCTAATCTTGGTCTTTGTGATGCCTGTAGCTGAGAGAACCTCTCTTTTAATTTGCTGCTCTTTCTCTTGCCATTTTCCTGGTTCTCCCCTTATACTGTTTCTGTGGGAGGAAATCAGTCCTTATTCACAGCTTCTGTTAAGCTTGGTAGCAGCCCAGGTCTGGCCCATTTCCTCCCTTTCACTTCGAGTGCTAGTTGGAATAAGAATGAATAGTTTATTTGCAAAAGCACTTGCTTCTCTTTCCTCACATTAAAACTAGTGCAAATAAAAAGCATAGCAGAATATATAAAGTACTTAAAATACATGAAGTAGTCCTTTGGCCTCTAGGTGAGGCACAGGTAAGGCCTCAAATGCCATGCATGAATGATGTATGAACTTGCTGGAAACAGTCTGGAAGAGAGCAAGAAGAACAAGTGGAGATCTACACAGCAAGACCTATGAAGAAAAACTGAGTAAGCTGAAACTATTTTCTTCAGTGAAGAGAAAATCAAAGTGAGGAGAAAGAGCAATATTCCAAAATGTAAAAGGCTGTTGCAGACTGAAGAGTATTCCACTGATTTTTATGCTCATTGGAAATAGCACTGGTAGAGGGACAGGCTATTTGTTGAGGGAAGAGAAAGAAACCATCTGGTTAATTGTTTTTCTGCGATTCCACGAGAATTTCTTTCAACCTTGGTGTGTTCTGTCCTTTTCACTACAGACAGTCTCTCACTACACTTAGTGCAGATTCTTTTATTCTGTAGTACCACTTATTACTATTTTGAAGCATCTATGTTTCTATATTCAGAGCAGTGAGCCAGCATTTTCCTGGATTACCTTTGATTTTAACTGTTCAGACCTCTCTCCACTCACTCCTTCCTTCCCAATATACTGGCTAGGAGTACTCTTATGCAAATTGGAAACCAAATTCCCGTTCATTGAGGGTGATTATTTGAAACACATTGCTATCCTCACACAGGGACCTTTGTGTTTTATGTCTACGCTATACTCTGCCTGGCTGCCAGCCTGCTGAGCCAGCACTCCTAGAGGTAGCCAGGTTACTGTGCACCATGAGCAACTGTCTTAGGATAGTGCTACACCTTGGAAAAGAAGGTTATTAACTCAGATTCATCCCTATGGCAATGAAACCATCTAACTTTGAACTGTCTTGAAGAACTGCAGGAGTAAGCTCATTATGGCCCACGATATATCACAGCAAGGTTATCAGAGTTTCAGCACCTTTGCTTCCACTCTTGAGCCACTTCCCTGAACGATTCTTTTAGAACTTGCAGCCTAAGCAGTAAAAATTAATGTTCAGCACTTGCAATGGCATGGCACCTGTTACCTGGTGGTCTGAACTGTCAGACATGCTGTACAGCGTGTCTCTGTGCCCAGACAGAGCAAATGGTGGCATATACGAGATTCTATTAGGGCCACAGACTGATTCTTTAGCAGAGCTAGGATTAAAACATACCATTCTCACCTTTACAGAACAGCTTGCACACAACTTCCCAAAACCTCAATTCCTTAGGATTTCCAAAGAGTCACAAAATATATTTTTAACTGCAGGTTTTATAGGAGAAGTTAAAATTTTACTTTTATCTTGCTTCTCTGGTTTGTCATGGAGTTTTTTCCCCAGCCATTTGAAATTCAGGCAGCTATCAGCAATGTCTGAAATATATTTTAGCAAACAGCTCTTTGCTGTTACAGGGGAGAAAAGCAACCAAGAAAACCAGACATCCTGATGCCCTTTTCGGTGGTAAAGCCTGACTATATGGTGACAAGGGTGAAAAGGTCTTTCAAGAAGGTGTTCTTTAGCTCTGAGGTAACGAGAGGCATGAAAGGTCAGTGAACTGCCAAATACCAGAAGGTCAGGGAACACTGTAGAAAAAATAAAAACTTGGTTTTCACCCAAGAATTTTATGTTCAAATTGTAATTGAATTTAGAAAGTGAAAATAAATGGGGGAGAAGGAGAGAAGAGACAAAGCTGTATTTTATATAAAATTTATTGAGTTATTTGGAGAGTGCTGTCAAAGCAAAATTGCTGCGGTTTCCCAGAACACTGTGGCAACAATGAATGTTTGTATAGGAGAAAAAGCTAACACCAGCAACCCAGTTGGCTGACAAGAGCAGAAATGACAGTATCTACCACATTTTTACCCTTGCAAACCTCGTGCCACCCTTGCACAAGGCATTCCTACCCAGTGAATATAATCAGAGAGCTGTAACTATTCTGTTATGGCTATTTCTGCATAACTCCCTCCTGTGGACACTCTATTCTGGAACAATTAGTAAGAGTAATTATTTCAAAATGAAGTCGGTTTTATTCCAGAGCACAATGTCCACATGAGGGAGTTACACTGAAATAAAGCTAATTCTGCTGTAGCAATGCTGATCAATTCTCCATGTAAACAAACCCTTTGATACTAAATTAATACAGATATCTCTTGAGATTAAAGTTCTGTAGTCCAAGAGAATCGATCTTCCAAGCCTAAGTGTATGACTTCAAAGCACCAACCCTAAAAGAACCCAGAAACACATTAATTCACTGGTTTATGCATCATAACTCAAGTTTAGGTTGTGTGAAACATAACTGAAATAACTGTAGTATTAAGCAAGTCTCTCACACACATTCACTTTGGAGTGTTTTTGCTATCCCAGGGTATGAGAAAGTTTGATGGGTGACCGGAGGAAAGGTCAACAAAGGATAGGTAAATGCTACACAAAGATGTATTGAAAGTTCAGTAGTTGCTACACTGTGCTGTACAGTTGCAAAGGCATAAATTTAATGCCATAATGTGTTGTAGTCATTCCTGATTGCCATAAAATCCCAAGCATAATCTTGGAAGGAAGTATTGCTCCTTGTTCCTCTGTTTCTGTTCATTCTGTAGGATGAGGATGGGGAGAAAGGAAGAGCTGTCTCTTCTAGGGAAAAAGCATTTTCCTCCCAACCCATGGTAGTACAAGAGCAGTTTCCCAGTTCTTTTCATGGAAGCTTGCCCTGACATAAAAAGGACAAAGAGCAGGCTCCAAGACTGTAAATCCCATGTGCAACAATGGCAAGAAGGAGAGTTTCTCTGGAGCTCTTTTCATGCATTAGGCTCCTCCTGAAGGCTTTGTGAGTCCAGAAAGGGAATAGCTTCTGGTTTTCCCTCAAAGGCAGGTTAGCTTTGAATTGTTCACAAACCTGAATCATACCAAAGTGACAGCATTTAGCTTATGAGGAAAATAACCTATTGATAATATTCTTCTTTAGCCATCACCTCACCCTACCTAAAAAATTTAAATAATTAAGAGCTATTTTTATCTAAGCACATTCAAATGCACAAAGCCCTTTTTGGCAACTTTCCCACCAGATTTAACGTCCTACCCACACCCACTTCAGGAGTACAGCTGTTCTAAAAGACTGTAAACTTTTTCTTTAAGAATGAAAAAACTATTTTCTTTCATTCTCAAAAGGGATTTGGTTACTGAAGCTGAACCTTATCAAATGGATTCGTAGCTAAGCAGAGAAGAAAAAATGTTCTCCTTCTCTCCATAGCCACAAACTGCAGGAGTCTAGGAAAAGCTGAGGCCCTAAGAGATGAAACTGCAACACAGATGTTTTAGCCAAGGTTCATACAGCTGTCTGCAGTTTTCCATTTATAAAATGAGTTTAAATGACAGTTGCAATAAACTCTCACATGCAGGTAAATGGCATTCCATTTAAAATCACACACAGTAAAGCATCCAATGTAGTGATACAAGAAATGCAGATTTCTTTTGTACAGATCCATTCCATAAAATTCCTGTAGTTTTTCCTTGGTTTGAAGAAAAGATGCAAACTTATCCTTAGTAACAGAGTGAGGGTATAAAGGATACTTCATTTACAGAAGCTGCAATAGTGTGCTGGTAAGCTCTTCTCTCATAGTGAAAAGATATGTTACATCCAAAGGCACTGAGTGAAGCTCTCACTGCAGCCACATGGCCTCATAAGAGATCACCACAAACAGGTTGTGAAATCAAGAGGTTTATATGAAAACACTTGAAAAGCATTCAAGGGCTGTATATATTGAATCAATCCTGATTTATTCAACAAAGCTGTCAAAATTATTTATACAGTGGAAGATACACACAAGACTATTTGCCAAGACTTTCATCCTTAAGTAACACAAACATACACATAAAAACACCACACAGAACTTGTCTACCCCAGTGGCTGCAGATTGACCCAACCTCATTCTGCTTGTACTCTGAATAGGTGGGACAGAAGCCAGTCCCAGTTTCAAATCCATGCACCCTTCAAACATTGTGCTCCATCTACTGTAATTTTTTTGCCTCTCAAAAAACAAACAAGAAAACAAAAAACCTAACAGTCCACCCCACCCTACCCCCCTAAAAAATAAACAACACCCACCCCTCTGCCTCAACAACCTAAAACAGTATAAAGAAAGTAATCTGACTTCTTCTGGCACTGCTGTTCAATAGACCACTTTCTACCTTGTCTCCCAATAGGCATAATGGTTGCAAAGGAAAATAGATCACCAGCTTATAGCCTATTCTTATGTGGGATCTTTGGCTTCTTTTTATTTGACTGTAAGTACAGAATTCCAGTTTTAGTCAGCATCGCTATGCATTTTGATGCATCTAACCTGAAGAATACTGACGGCATGTTTTGGATCATACAGAGAAAACAGATCAGATGATATCTTTCTGACACGCCTCAGACACCTGCTCTTGGACTCAAACAGAAAATAAGTTTCTATGAGAGTCTTTGCTCACAGAGATTCCATTTGGCTTTATGTGAGGAAAGGAATGACAACAATCACAATATAAGGAGTGACAATTTCCTGATTTGCTATCTTAAGTCTAATCATAACTACAGTGAATCCTGGTGTAAGTCATTTAATGTCTCATCCCAAATTAAGTTCATCCATTTTGAGGGTCCCACTTTGAGACGTCTTAGTCCTCGTGTTTGTACCACCAAGAGAAGGAGAATGGATCCTCAAAGGGCAGGTACTCAAGGCTTTGGAATACAAGGCAATGTAATATTGCTGGCTTTGACGCTCAAATATAGGGATTGCCAGAATGTAAAAAATCTGAAATTTTGAGAATGACAAGCATAAGGTGTTCACCACTGTTAATACTGACTTTAACTGGAAATGCAACTATACAGTGTTTCTGAATAGAAGTCTGGAAAGTCTGGAACTGAACATATTGAGCAGGCAGTGGTACAATCTCTTTGGTGTGTTTTTCCAAACCAGTGAAATGGGGGCAACAATCTTCACATAATGACTTTAAACTGTTTTAAATTGGAATTAAGATTTTGCCACATTCTCAAAAGATAATGCTACCTGTACAAATTACAGAAAATAATTTTAAATCCTCCACCCTTTATTTTGTACTGTTCATAATGTGGTTCATAAAATCAAAGTTTATGTTAATTGGCAAATAAATTCAGCTCCAACTCAACAGAAACAGTAGCAAAGGCCTTCAGGAACTATAAATGTGTTTGAAAGCTGCTTGAATAACTCACAGATCAAATGAATATGCTTTTACCCAAAAAAGGAAAAAATACAGGAAGAGAACACCCTGATTACCTTCAGCTTGAGAATCCAGATGATTCTACATGGATATTCAGACTCTTTTAACCTCTGTAATGGTGAGTCCCTGTGTTACAACGTAAGGATGCTGAGGTAAAGTAGATTTCTTCCTGACTGGGGACTTTGTAATCAAAGTTGCTGACCTCAAGTGTTTTAAATAGGTTGAATATCCTATACGCAATGCAATGCAAATCCAGATGTCATAGTGAAAGTAAAAGGATCACAGTAGGGATTTCATCCCTTAGAGATGTCAACCTAAGACTGCTCTTAGGTGGCAGCTGAAGAGATGGAAGTGCAGCTAATGATTTTAATTTCTCATTTCAAATCAAGATATCTCCAAACCACCCAGATCCACCAAATAATAAAGCTTTGTGACCTCTGTGAGAAGCAAACTAAGGTGAAAAGAAGTAAACTCAAAGTGCCTTCTAAAACAACAGATTTGATTTGTTTGATAAATGGTTATGCTTTCTATGTCTCCAGAATGGCTTTCCTAGGGTTTCCTAATATGGGAAGATGACAATATTCAATGCATATACTCTATTTTCCATTTCCCTATGCTGTTAAAAAAGATTAACTAATTAAATTGCGGGACAGTCCCTGAAGATAAACAGCAGCACAGATTATAGTGTTTTTAAATGGGAAATAGGAGCAAGAGCATCATAAATCAAGGAGGCTCTCCTGACTCCTCTTACAGGCAGACAGTCTTGCCTTTGCCCATGTTCTCTGCATAAGCAAAGGTGATCTGATATTTATGAGTTCAGTTCATCTATTTACTAGAAAATGAAGATAGTTTGCTTTTATAAAACATTTAACTGTCTAAATTTAAGTAACTTGCATTTGCTGTTGCTTGTAATGGATTGAGAAACATTCTGAGAAACTGCAAATTGTCATGTGTACAGAAAATACTGAGAAAAGGCCAAGTAGAAGAGCAGCATTTCGGGTGCCACATGATAAGGAAAGAGACTTCAGCTTCCACTTTACAGCTAAAAGGCAGCAGGGGTTTCAGGCTGACTTGCCTTGGATAAAATATCTTTCTTTTCCATTCACAGGCTACAAGGTTCTGAGTAGAGAAGTGCTTGCAGAAGTTTGCAAGCCCATGGCCAAAGAAACCTCTTGGGCCTGTGTCTGATGAGAGCTGCAGCCTTTTTCTTGCAAGTTTGTTCTTGGTCTGTGCTTGTCACAGATTAGTGGTTGTGTCTTAGACTTCCAGAGATAAGACACGCAGCTACCTTCTGCAGTGCAGAGTGAAATAGTGGTATTATGGGTTTTTCATTGGTTTAGTAGTCAGGATTGAATTTTAAAACTTTTTAACAGTGACACAAATCATGTCAAAGGCAGAGGTTTGCTCTAATAAAGTATTTTTTAAAATGCAATCGAATTCTAAGATTATTGACTACAGTGTCCAGAATAGGAAGAAATACACTGTTCTCAGAACAAAGATAAAACACTGCTAAAGAAAAATGCCAGAATCAAATCCTTTCCACTCAGAATAGAGAGCGAAGAAAATTTCAGTCCTCTTTGTTCAGCGTTTGAGGCTGGCTTGTACTCCTTTCAGACCCTGGTACCACACTTCCCCCTTGGCAGTGGGTGCCTAGCAGGCAGACCTGGTATGGCTGCTGGCATGAGCAAATGGGTGCTTCAGAGTTTTGGACGTCGCGGCTTTCACACAGCAAGCTCACCAACAGTAAGAACTCCTGGGGTTATTGTCATTGGTGAACTTCCCTGTGAAAACAGCACATTAGAGAACCCCTGAACAATTGAAAGCAGTAACTGAATTTCTTGTTGGGCTTTACCAGCCATCCCAAATTAATGGGAATATTCCATTCCCATCTGCCATCATAGCAAGTTAGAACTTCCAATGTGATACATAATTTCTAGGACAGATCTTTATCATAACAATTTACAAGTAGGACTTTCTATGAGAGACTCCAGATACCCCCTGCAAATATGTTCAGTCCTCAACACACAGCCCTGATTTACAGGTGAAGCAACAGAGGCAGAAACAGCCAGATTATATCCTGTGTAAAGGAATGACTTTAGTGAGTACTTTGAGAGGACTGTAAGTGCTCTCAAAGCAAAGATAAGGATTCACTTTCAAAAACTACTGCACTATGGAGTTCCATAAAGGGCATCTGTGTGATCATCTATGATGCTACTGGATCAAGAACTTCATTTTCACAGTGTCCCACTACAATTTTTTCCCCACAGACACTGGAAGCTTAGACTACCTTAACATTCGCCCACTGATCCTACAAGAAGTATGTGCTTCAATTTTTATGGCACAAGACCTGACCTGCAGTAATGGAAGTTACAATGTTGGTTCAACGGTCTGAAAGCCACTGAATGCTCCACTTGCACAGATTTCACAGTGACAGGGACACTCAGGTCTTGGCAACAGGTATTGTGTATGTAAAACTACTCCCAGCCATACAGATTTTAATTATAAATGTATTAATTATGAGTTTTTAATTAATTCTTCAAGAAGAAATGTTATCTTCACAAGAAAAATGAAACAACAAATAGAAGGGAGTTTAGGGAATTGAAACAGAAGCTGCATGCAAAATCAAGAAGAAAAACAGAAGCCAGATATAGAATTTCCTTCTGGGATCATGAACCCTTCCCTAGAATTTGATCCAAGAATCCATATCACCTACATATCATTGGGGATCTACAGATTTGCAGGGATATCAGTGAGAAGTTACACAAATAAAAGGATCTTCTTGCAGGAACAGGCTGGAGGCTAGAAGAGCTCCCATGATACTCATATATCTAATTAAGAACAGCAGATTGGAAGGGACTCTTGGGTCATTGAGTTCAGTCCCTTGTTTTTGTAGGCAACCATGCCATATAATCTTTTTCATATGATGGCTCTGCTTATAATCAATTTGATCTTTTTTTGGTTTGGGGGCTGGGCTTTTTTGGTGATTTTGCTCTTGCTACTCTTAGGGGAGAGTTTCATAGAGTCTCATTTCTTTTAGAACTAGGAACCTTTTAAAATCTAGAATAACTGTACACAAATAGTTTATACCATCTGTTCTTGTGTCAGCATTTCCCTTAGTTTAAATAGCACTTTTTCTAATGTATTTATAGAATACAATCACATCCCTCTTTTTGTTTTGCCTGAACATGCTGGCTAAGCTTTCTTATTCTTCCTCACATGACACTTCCTGGACAATCTGAGCACATTTTTACACCTGTTTCTTTTTTAATTAAGATTTGTTAAGTAACAGGATCTGGCTGTACAGTGTATTCCTGATTGATGAAAACCATCAGCCATAATGTTTCCCAACAACGTTTTTGGAAATATCTTGAACTGAAGCCGCCTGAAGCCCATTTCTGTCAGACATGCTAAATGGAAATTTCACAAAAAGTCCCACTGCCTTCAGTGGGTGAGCCCTGTCTGCTATTTGTTTTCCAATATCCAAACATCATTTTCCAGTAAAAATATAATTTTTTTCCCAACTATTAAAATTTTGGATCATAACAAAAGCTAGCAATATGTATTTGCAAACATTTATGAAATGAAAAGCAGTAGTACTTGTACCAGCATTGGAACGAGATCTTTCTGAGAATGAATGTTGATTGAATTCAAAAGCAACAACAGTATTTTCGAATCATTTGAGGAATAAATTATTTGACCAGCATTTGTAACAATATATAAAGAATATTTATCACAAATAAGAATTTAAAAACTCCACTGTAGTTCACATGAAGGAATTCAGACTTATCTCACTGCTGGATGCTATATTTGGCATGAATTCCAAATGTGCAACAGGGTGGAGTATTTGATCAAAAGATCCAGAAAATTTATGTGGGTAGCCAAAGTCAATCTGTTTGGCAAAACATACAGATGATGTTTCTCTCACATTGCTTTGGTATTTTGGAAAACTTGCAATATCAAAGAAAAAGTATGTACTCAATGCACTGGAAGCAGTAAGTCATTAAAAAGGTGTTTTCTGAAGGAACAAGTAAGCATAGAAGACGTAGGATTTGAGGCTGCAAATAGTCTTTTTTAGTACACTCATAGCACAAATTCTGGAAATTCAAAATAGTGCCTTCATCTGCTACACTGCCCACTCTTTCAAAAGTGACAGCTGATATTTCGTGCTGACTTGATACAGCCTGAAGTGATACACATTTCTGATTCTGCTGAAAACTGTGCTCTTTGGAATAGGTCCTAAACTCAGGCACCTCAAAGCACTAATAACACATGAAAATGCTAGTAAGCATGCTTAGCATCTTCATACATTACATATATACTGGTCAAGAACAATGGAAGAATAATCCAGCTACAGGATGTTCTAATGATGGACTCTCATTTATAGGTATTTTTCTTTTTCAACCAGCAGCAACCTACAGTGTTGGAACATGGACTTAATTGATTTGTAACATTTTTATGGCTGACTCATGCTTCCAGAGTAATGGCACTACTCATACTGTAAATCAGAACTGGTCCTATATTTACTAGATATGCTTGCAAAAATCTTTGAACACTTTTTAAAGACAGATTCTTAAGATGGAAGTCTCCCCACGTTTCCTTCTTGGACAGTCACCCTATTTAATCAATAGGCAGGATTAAAAGCTTCTCATTTCCTTCTAAAATCAAGCTGGTATTTGGTATTGGTGCAATTGCTAATGCTAACTAACATTTCTATCAGTCAGGAGGAGTCTCTATGTAACTGGAGTGACACTCTCTTGGTCCTGGAAAAGTGTTGAGGTAAATTAGCTGTCAAAATAGACGTGTTCAACAGAAACTAGTTCTAATCTTACAAGTATGCTTTCACTGCAATTATCATTATTGCAAGACATGAACTTACTAGTATTTCCAACATGAAAAAGGAAGGATAGATATGTAGACATACAATTATTGTCAAGTATCAGACAATTAAAAAAATAGTATCAAGAACCTCATTTTCATGTAATTACTGAAAGTCACATGGAATTCTCAGTACTTCTGCAACTAAGTCTATTCCTTCTCTAAGGTCTTATACTAAAGTGTGGGTGAACTGGGAGGATTGGGAAAGTGACAGCCTATTGCCTTTGTCCTGGCTGTTGGTGTGCCTCAGCATAGCTTTGATTATAAAGCAAGGCAGCTCTAACCCCAGCTTTCAGGCACTGGGCAGTGAAAGCAGAACAAATAGTTTCAGCTTCAGCTTATCCAGGAACTCAAGAGGAATGAGTTATGCTGTCAGTGAAAACTGCTCAAGCCAAACAAATTTCATTTTTCATCTGTATTTGAATGCAGACATGCACAAACTTGGCACACACAAGGCACAGGAAGTGTATGTTATTTCATGAATTTATCGTCAGCAGTAGCAGTGAGTTACTCCTATAAGTAATTTGTGGGTACATTAAATACACTCCAGCACTTGATCAGAACAGTAATGAAATGTAGAATGATATAAAATCAATCAGTGGTACCCTTCTGCCCCTCCTTGAAGTCTGATTTCAGTGGAATCAGAGTCAAGCCAGTCCATGGCATAGTTGAAATCTGTCATAAGATTCAGATCTGTCTGGACTACTGCTGCATTAGTCATGGATCTCTCTGGCCTCCCTTCTTTCCTCCTCTTCTGTGCCCACCCTGTCAGAGCTGGTGTTACTGTTCCAAAAGTGCTCCTGCTTTAAAAAATGACCTCTGAGGTCTGTTTGCTTTTCCACAGGCATGGCTCTTACTGCAGTCAGATCCTCCAAATCCAGTAGAACAGAACTGAATCTCTGAGAAGCCAAAGAATACTCCTGAATTTCCACGGTTCCCTGAAGCAAGCACCAGAGCCCAGCAAAGAAACATTTCTCTCCCCAAAAGACCTGGCAAAGGAAGGGAGACCTAAATACCACAAATTGTCAGAAGACTCGAATCTGTAGTACTTGTGTTATGGGAAGGGAGAGGGGAAAGAGCAGCAAACTACTTCCTAGCATGACAGGATGATTAGAGGCATGCACCAAGGAGAAGGGAGGGCTTGATGCTCAGATAGGTGAATAAGCTCTGATTAAAACACTTGGATGTACAGTCCAAGGAAGTCTGAGTGTGTCTGTCCATTTGTATGTACATCTGTCTGAGGTTACATCAGTTTAGCACAGCTAGCCAGTGGAAACTGTGCTGCACTGCAGCAATAAACAAACAAAGCTCCTGAGCTTTCAAGTCACTTGGGCCAGCTGTGCCAGTTCCAACCCAGACATAAATAGGCTGATTTTGCATGGAAGGGGGTGCATCAATTTTGTACATGAACAGGTCATATCTCCCACTTCACGTGGCTGTAAAATAATGTTATTAATTTCTTTAGGGTGCTATGTTATTTGATTAAAGAAAAAATGCATTTTGACTCTATTTATAGAATGTTTGTTTGCCGGTACACTGAGAAGCTTTAAGCAAAGAACCAAATTAATCTCAGACCAAAAATAATGAACTAGGATGTCTTTTTTGATGAACATTTTCTCTTGTTGCCAAATGCTTCACATTTGAAGTAATGGCTTAAATCTTGGCTGTGCTTCCTAGGTAAGTCTTTTCTCATAACCTCTTCAAACAGTATTTTCAATCAGTCCTTTTACTGTATTAAAACTTCACATGTAGTTGTGAGACCAGATATTTGATTTTGAGTTAGGGACAAACTAGAGCATAAACAGAGCCACAGAATTCAAGGTATCATTTTTGACTTCTCCTAAAACTCATTGTGTATGTGCATTTGAATACAGGGGTATGGTTTGGCACCCGCCTTGATTTTTTTCTTAAATCAATTGTCTTGTTTTATTTTAAAGGTACTTTGCTACTTTTGTTTTCGTAGGCACAGGGTAAAGCAAAAAGGAAATTAAATACTGTCAGAAATAATGAGGGATGCAATTAAATGCTGTCACGAGAAAAAAAAAAGAAGAAACTCTGTTTCAGGCTTTCTCCTTCCTCTCATATTTAAACCGAAAATATCTTTTAGTTGGATAATCTGCCTACTGTCAGTGACCAGAAACATCTGAGTACTGCATGCAATAAAATAATGAATGTAAAGCTGACTTCCATGCAAAATAACCAGCAAACCCTTATTCCCCTTTAGTTCTTAAAACAGGACTTATGTAAAATTCAAAGGGTACATCAGTTTTTGGGAATATTTCAATAGCTGTCTACTTCCTTTAAAAATCCAGGGGACAAAAAATCAAAATACTATTCAATTCCTTTCCCATTTATATTTTAACCACCATATTACTTCAACTTCAGAGGGACAATGCAACAGCCAAGCTGGAGTCTGCAACTCTAGGTAGCACCATTGCAGTAATAAAAACATAGCGTATCGTAGAAATATTAACCTGAGAGATCCTTGTATCAGGGAGCTCTCATACAGATCTAGGAACTCCTGATCAAGGCTGTACAGATACCTTTTGCAGTTGCTGACAATTAAAAAAAAGTTACAGCACAACAATCTAAAACAAAGCATGTCTTCCAATTTTTAGCAAATGAAAAGGGATGATGTGTTTAATTTATTTTTGTTTCATTTATTTTCACCTAATTTATTTTCAAAACAGTGGTTTCGAAAACATACTTCCAAATATTTAGTGGGTTTCTTTTCCTATCTGAAAAGCTTTGTTTCAAAGTGTTTCAAATACAAAACTTCAGAAATAAGAGGCTATTTATTTGCACCATAAAACCTTACCTATACTAGCATATATTTATGAAATGCTTTCTTCTACAGCTTTTGTGAGCAAAGTTCTGACCAAGGCATTTTTTCAGTTCTGTTTCATTTTCACTTACTCCTTTCTGTAGATGCACAGTATCAAAACGTCAATATTTAGGTCCACAAGCCATTCAAGAATGCCAAGATGAAAGGATTCCACTCTATAACTTGACAAGTCACTTGCCTCTCCCAAACTTCTATTTAATGGGGCAAATATTTGCTCTCTTGCATCACACAAGGAGTTTGAATAGGCACTTTGGGTCTGCAGAGTCAGACTGAGAAGTGGAAACCTGTCAGAGAAGTTAGACAGAACCATAGGATAGAATCATAGAAACATTTACATTGGAAAGACCCTTAAGATCATTGAGTCCAACTGTTAATCAGTACTGGGATGCCTTTGGCAGATTTCAAAAGCTCTGCTCCAAGAGAAAGCATACAATGAAGGAGAAATTTTGAAAGACATCAAGAATTAGGTTCCTGTGTGTCACTTACGCAGGTAAAGAAACTGCTTCATTCACACCATGCCCTGCTGCATTTCTAATACTGGGATGAAACAGCTAATGGTATAACTCTATCTGTAACTGTAACCTCACAACAAAAATGAGATGTAGCCATACTCATTGTTACCACATGCCTTTTACTTTTGTGGACAGAACTGTCTAACACAAAAAGATTTATTAGTTTCAATTAGCTGCTGCATCTCTCCATGGCTACCAGCATTTAGGTGACTGTACACCACAGCTTTATCTTCAGCTTCACTCATCCAACAGATACAGAGTGAAAAAGACTGCTTACTTTTGCTCTAACTGGCATGAGCCCTACCCTCAAACTATATATCTAAAAAATGTTTTGTCCTCCCCCTTCAATGAAGAGACAATCTATTACAGTGCAGGCTCTGTAAATGGTACTCAGCAAAACCAAGGTGATAGATTGCTTTATTGAGGTAGGATGTTTAAAATAATTAACTGGTTTTGGAGCACCAACACCATTGACTTTCACCAGGATTTAGACAAAAAGGCGTTCTGGGGGGAATTCCACCTCGACTGTTTTTTTTCTGCTATGCTACAGAGTAATTTTGAATCTTTTGGGGGAGGGGGAAGAAATGTGGGCATTCAAGAAAACAAACAAACAAACAAGAACAAAAGTCTCAGGAGATTTTTTAAAGAAAGCAAGCTGCTTTTGGAATAGCTATTCTGAACAATTACTTATTTGAAAGTTTTTTTAATACCACATTCAAAAGTTATCATTTAAATGTCTCCTTCCAGTTCTAAGAGAACAAAAGCCTGCATCACAACACCCACCAAAATAAGTCTGCCAGAGATGGCAGGGATTGCATGAGCTGCAGATATTATCCCTTCATGGCAAGGTGGTTGCACAATTCCAAGAATGTGTGCAGAGAACATTTCTTCCAGTGTCTGCCTCCTCGCTGGAAGGAAACTCCCAATGCCCTACCCCTGGTTCTCCTGTTATTATAGTGCCCCCAGTGATGCCTTACAACTGCAGAAAGATCCCCAGGGAAGATGTTCAGATCTGTGAAGTATGTCATCATGCCTCCTTCAGTTTGTTTTCTGTTTTCAGGGAAGTGACAGACCCTGATCTACTTTATGAATCAATTAAAAAAAGAAAAATCAAAACCACCACACCACAAAAAACCTAACCAAAAAACCAACCAAACAAAAATAACTCTCCAACAAACTAGGAAATTAATCCCACTACCATCACTTGCCTATGTTCTGTGAGGTTTTGAGGCATTTTGCAAGTTACTGTCATCATATGGCTGGCCTAGGCACAGAAAAAACAACCTCACCTCTGCCTTGTTTAATTGCTTTGTTAAAAAGGAAAAGGTATTTATGCCCAAATTAGGACATAGCTGAATCCAAAGATAAAATATGTAGGAAATTTAAATATAAGAAAGTAGCATGTGTCTATCAGAAGACGAGTAATGTGTACTACACTTTGTTGTCAGGAGCTCAGGCAAACACCCACGTTATGCATTTTAATAGAACACTACTTAAACATGGAAGAAATTACTCTAAGCCACAATGCATGTGCACCCCTTCTTAGATCATGGAATCTCTTTTGTTATCAGCAGGTTTAAGTCCTACATTAAGTCCTACCCCATTCAAGCTTTCATTAATTGACTCTACTGATGGCTTACACAAGTGAGAAAAATTTTGTGGGGGCCACATGGCTCATTTCCACATTTTACACCTTACACATGCACCCGTCTGACACTGCACTGATGCTGCTGAACATTTCCTTGTGCAGTTCCTCAAAACGGCCTGCTCTGACAGACAGCAGGGTTTGGCCACCTTTCCCTCCACAAGTGGGAAAGGGATACAGATGCTGCTCCTACAAAGCTACAGATCATATGGAATCTCAACCTGGAAGGCAAAGAGAATCCAAGCAACGAAATCTCGTGTCCACTTGGATCTCCAAAAAACAAAGTTTCTATGTGAGATTCTGCAACTGATCCAAAGAACGGTTTTCTTGCTGTTTTTAAGGTTAACACTGCTGACATACAGAGACTACACACAGTCCAGTGACGTGCAACTTCATCCAGTATTTTGTGAAGAGAAATCTAAATGTTGGCTCTCTTCTTATTTCAATCAGTAGCTAACAGTAAGTTCCTCCTTTTCTGTCTAACGAGATCCTTCCCTTTGTCCTTCCCCAACTGCAAGAAAATAGTGGCTGGGACGTGGGTGTTTTATTTCATTCTGTAGCAAATCTCTAAAGGAGTGCAATTGCTGTGCTCTTAGATACTTAGATTAATAAATCTGTCAAGATTTTTAAATTCCATGGGGATTTTTTTTTCATGTCCTTGAACTTCTGTACATTTGGGGGTATTTGCAGAGCTTCTATCACAGCTGCAGTGCAGGCACACCTAGATATGGATGCTCAGTGCTGAGCCTGAAGCACAGAACTGAGCATGTAAGAAAATTATGTTTAAGGGCAGTATAAGATTTTTAGTAAGCGGCATGATGTAATATTGTGGCACAGTTACAAAATAAATAGTGTTTTACACTTCTCTGAGTGTACTCTGGCTTCTCAGTGGGCCTTGCCCTGGGCATAACCATGTGTCCCAGTTGCTGGGGGACTGGGGATAACAGGGCAGCCTTTCCCAGCTTGTCCAGTTTGGCTGTGAGACCCCTCACTGTGGGAGGAGGTAGGCCTGTCACTAGGGAACCACCTCAAGGCACTTGGAAATGTTATTTGTTTTATCCTTTTCATGTGTACAGGAAAAACTGTAGAAAGAGTAAGATGCTCACTTGCCTATATCAATCTTGTACCTTCATCCTTCCTTGCTTGCAATGAAATCCCTTCCATGTCAGAGATTCCATGTCTATTTAAACCTCTGAGAGCCTCATGCCCTTATCTACACTGAGTTACAATTTCCTAGCCCCAACACAACAAATTGTTGTAAGTGGTTAGAGGGAAAAGATGACTTTTTCCTTGTGTCTGAATTCCAGAGATGCCACCAAGCAAAGGCATCAAGCTGACCCTTCTTGCAGAAAGACTAACTAGGCACTCTGTGTCTTCTGGGTAAGAAATAGAAATACTCTGCATTCTTTTCCTTGTTGGTCTAAAATAGCCCATAAAGGACAATTTTCCAGGCCTAGTGTTTATAAAAACCTGGAGAGGATTGAGTGGCCCTTAAATCTTTAGATGGTTCTTAAAAGCTGATATCTGGCACAGACAAGGTAAATTTGAATTACGCTGTATTGACTGTAGCTGAAACTCTGTGCTGCATGTACTAGGGGCAGAGAGGTGACAGAAGGCATGCATGATTAGTCTGAGGAAATGAAAATACTTCTCAGAGATGTGATTTCTTTTCTCCCTTTCTGTAAAGTGGGTTGCACAGATTGTGGAATTTCTTTGTCTTGTGTGATAGAATTGCAATATCGAGGTGGATGTGGAAGAGGGCTTTCTCTGGGAAGTTTCTGTTGTCTTAATAGCTGGATATTAATGTAGGCTGTTCCCATGCATAATAAACCGTCTGTGAGTGAAAACATCTGTGATGTTAATTCCAAATTATATATACAGGAGTGACATGGTAGGTAGGTGTTAAACTCTCCATGATGGATAAATTGTAGTCTGGGTTGTTTGGTGATCATCTCCAAAAGTTGTGCTTTTCCTTATGAGAGAAAATCCTGTGCATTCTTACATAATAGAAAAGGTAATTTTTAAAGTTTGTCTTCTAACACAGATTTTGAAGATATGCTTGTAAGCAAGAAAAGAGTAAGGGAAAGCAATCTTTTTTTCTGAAGTGACGAGTGACAGCACCTCTTTTTTTTTTTTTTCCAGTCCACTTTCCCAGGGATCTCTTGTCCAAGTGGCCTTACACTTTCCCAAAATAATTTCCTCTGGATACAGACCAAACACAAGAACTTAAGGCAGAAAAAAAATGTTTCTTAAAAAAAAAAAAAGACTGAAAGGGTATCTGTTGTGTGATAAAAATGGAATTGTATTTAATGATGTTGATTTAGCACTTAGGGATAATAATTATGTGTTAAAAGCAGATTCTGATTTTTGTATGGGTGCTATAGATTTTTCTTCTGTCTAGATGTACACATCCAGTATGAAGGAAATATGATGGAAGGACCTGAGTGATATGTCAGACTTGTTCCCAGCCATATTCTAGCAGTTCTCCATCCTGTCAACATTAGCAGAACCCCTTCCCAAGGTCTCTGGTGGAAGGATGTGGCACAGCTCAGGGCTTGCTGGACCCACTGCTGTTTACTTACATGGGAACAGCAGCTGGTCCAGTAAACAACATAGGGTGGTGTAACCCTTTCATTACATTATTTTGATCACTGGCTGGCTGTCACAAGTGCCAAATTGGCAGAGGTTGCAGTTGTTGCTTATTTCATCAGCTGCCACAAGAGCTGCATCCTCAGTACAGGCATGTGCCAGAGGCAGAGGTGGGATTTATGTTTGGGTTTTTTCTTTTACAATAATGCCTATGTTCCTTAAGCTAGATGAAGTCCTCTTTGATCTTTGGCTTGTACAAAAAAAATAGTAATATGAAAAAAAAAACCCCATGGAATTTAAAAATCTTGACAGATTTATTAATCTAAGTATCTAAGAGCACAGCAATTGCACTCCTTTAGAGATTTGCTACAGAATGAAATAAAACACCCACGTCCCAGCCACTATTTTCTTGCAGTTGGGGAAGGACAAAGGGAAGGATCTCGTTAGACAGAAAAGGAGGAACTTACTGTTAGCTACTGATTGAAATAAGAAGAGAGCCAACATTTAGATTTCTCTTCACAAAATACTGGATGAAGTTGCACGTCACTGGACTGTGTGTAGTCTCTGTATGTCAGCAGTGTTAACCTTAAAAACAGCAAGAAAACCGTTCTTTGGATCAGTTGCAGAATCTCACATAGAAACTTTGTTTTTTGGAGATCCAAGTGGACACGAGATTTCGTTGCTTGGATTCTCTTTGCCTTCCAGGTTGAGATTCCATATGATCTGTAGCTTTGTAGGAGCAGCATCTGTATCCCTTTCCCACTTGTGGAGGGAAAGGTGGCCAAACCCTGCTGTCTGTCAGAGCAGGCCGTTTTGAGGAACTGCACAAGGAAATGTTCAGCAGCATCAGTGCAGTGTCAGACGGGTGCATGTGTAAGGTGTAAAATGTGGAAATGAGCCATGTGGCCCCCACAAAATTTTTCTCACTTGTGTAAGCCATCAGTAGAGTCAATTAATGAAAGCTTGAATGGGGTAGGACTTAATGTAGGACTTAAACCTGCTGATAACAAAAGAGATTCCATGATCTAAGAAGGGGTGCACATGCATTGTGGCTTAGAGTAATTTCTTCCATGTTTAAGTAGTGTTCTATTAAAATGCATAACGTGGGTGTTTGCCTGAGCTCCTGACAACAAAGTGTAGTACACATTACTCGTCTTCTGATAGACACATGCTACTTTCTTATATTTAAATTTCCTACATATTTTATCTTTGGATTCAGCTATGTCCTAATTTGGGCATAAATACCTTTTCCTTTTTAACAAAGCAATTAAACAAGGCAGAGGTGAGGTTGTTTTTTCTGTGCCTAGGCCAGCCATATGATGACAGTAACTTGCAAAATGCCTCAAAACCTCACAGAACATAGGCAAGTGATGGTAGTGGGAACAATTTATGTCTAAATTTATGGCACAAACAAAGGTGCAAAAAAATTTAGTTTTTAAAAAAATGTTTCCCTTGCCAATGTTTGATTTGTAACAGACAAGCCATGAGGAAATTCAATTAAACAAAAAAAGTCCAACTTATCTTGTTCTGCTAAGAGATCTCCACAAGCAGTCACACACATGCACACATTAACTCTGAACGACAGCAGTTTATCATTTACTTTATTCTACAAATTAAGAGAGTATTGGATGATGACTCAGAAACAAATATAGGGTTTTGTAAAAACTTTTTATAATTGTTTACTTCTGATACTGGCCCTGATTCCCCATTTTACAAGTGTATGCCTCATAATTAGGATATTAATGTGAAAAGCCTGGTTTTGCAGTACACCACTCATCTACTGGAAGTCTTCACATTAGCTAAGACCCAGGACTTGCACCCCAAGCCTTTCTTCTCTTGCTAAAAGCAGTAATGTGCCATCACTAGAATCAAACTTATTATCTAGAAGGTTAATAAGTTTCTCTCCTAACATCCATTTTATTAATTTACCGGGATAGTAATCTGATTTGTTGGAGGGGTGAAATCACTTCAGGAAGAAGGAGGAAATGGAAAGGTAGGGGAAAGTGTCATTTAGAAATTGTAACTTTTTTTTTTTTCTTTTCTTCTTAGTATTATGGGATTTATCTGATTTCTATGATACTGAAAGATAATGTGAAGTGGCACAGTGTTTCTGTAATATATTAAAATATAATTTGGAAAACACCTTCAGCACATATTTTCTTTTTCCAAGAATCACATTACCCATTATTGACAGCTCTACCAACAAAGGGCACAAACTGGAAACAAGGGGCAACTGGAAACATACAGAAACATATAGTAGTAGATGGACATGGGAGACAGCAGAAAACAACCATACTTTTTAAAATGAAATTAATGTGAGAAGAAATAATATGAAACATGAGGATTGAATACATGGGAAAACTTGGAAATATTAATGCTGAATGATTTAGAAGGAAAAAAAATACTGAGAGTGGCTGGACAGTTCATAGGAATAACTTAGACCCTTTTAGTTCAGAATTGATCCCTGAACAGATCAGCATTCAAAATTATTTAAGTAACTTTCTATGTATGTTCCACTTTATAGAGTGCACACAAAATTTTCATAATCACAATGGCCCTGAGTACATACTACTCAAAGCACACAATGTCATTTAGAGTGTTTGATACTGATTCTCACACTGGATAACTCCCAGTGCAACAAAGAAGTCTCTCAAGTTGACTGTATAAATGTTCCAACACAAACAGACTAGTTGAGATCCTTCTGCAAATAAAGAATTTACATGACATCAAACTCTGCTTTTTGTTAATCCAAATTTTGACTTCTTATTCATTTGCCTCTTCATCTTTGTAATGTGCTTTTACATACTTCTGAAGGTTTTTAGTGTCCCCCCAAAATTTTCTCTTTCAACCAAACTACCCAAGCTCTCCTACATTCCTCATACGTAAAAAGTCACAGAGCTCTGATTCTTCTTGCTGTATTCTAAATCCTCTTCCTCTGTAGAATCATATCTTTAGAAGCTGGGTGCCTGAAGTGAGCCCTTATCAGCTCTGTGGAGAATAGTTCTTATGTAGAACGACACCTTTTTGCAGAAACCGCCATGTTTTAAAAGTACTGTGTGTTATGTGAACAAACAAATGCAAACAGAGAAGGTGGCACCCCAAATATTCAGATGGTAAAAGCCAGAATTGGTCTTTTTTGGTTTAAATAAACTAATTTTCTGTCTCTGGATATCCATAATCTATGTTTTTATTTTGTTCCAGCTGTATTGCTAAGCACCAACTAAATGACAATGAATAATCAATCAACAGGAATGCACTGAACCATTTCACTGCTGCACATGTATCAGTCCATGCCGGTTTCATTGGAAGTTTTTGAGTAAAAATTCAAATACTCCACCTAAAGAATTGCAGGGTCATTAATATTTGGGGAGGTAAATTGAGAGCTATAAGCCTCTCTAATGACTCACTATTTTACATCAACCCAGTATAAGAACAGCTACATATGTATATGAATACATAAAAACCCCCACTATCCCCAATGCTAAATCAAATAAATACATGGAAACAACATTCAAAACCTATATTCATTCTTATTAAAAGGTCACAGATTCTTTCCTCATATATAGTATAATTTATTCTCAATTGTCTTAGGAATGTGGAAAATATTATGACATGAAATGTTATTTGGGAGCATTAAGAAAGTTAAATGTTTATATTCAGTAAACGCCCCTGATCCTTCTTCTGTAGCCAGTGTGCACAGTGCATAAATTTTAAAATGACAGATTTAAATATAACTGCATTCCCATTTTACTTACCAGCCAATCTACAGACTGTGACTGGTTCCCAACTCTCATTTTTAAGTAAATAAATTAATACATATGCTGGAAGTTCCTCTACCAGACAGTCACGCTTGGAATACACTGTTCCCTTTCCTAAAGATCCCAAGTTCAGTTAAACAAGGAAAAAAAATTCTCTTGAGGACCCTCCTATTTCCCTCTTCTCAGAAGTCTGGAAAAAAATATGCTGAAGGAACATGAGCTCAGATTTGTACGAGGCCTTCTTTTTTGATTGACAATGAATATTACATAGGTATGTTAATGTTAGGGGTTTTTGGCAGAATTTCTACAGAACCTAAATATTATACAGAAATTCTGCCTGAAACAGTTTTACTTGAGCAAATATATTGGGACTGCACAATGCCTTTCCAAAATGTGCCCTTCTAGTATTTTGTAGGCATTTTTTTTAATGTAAGAGATCAATAAATTTGTTAGCAAAGTTTACCAAAATTTTAGCAACTTCAGCAATGGGACTGTGACCCATTGTAGGGATCTTATTTACAAAATAACCCCCAACAAACCAACAAAAAAGAGCACAAAGTGCTCCCTAATAAGAAAAGAAATTAATAAGACATCTCTGAAGTATAGCCATATTTGAATCCTCAAGCTGTAATTTTGGAAAGTTGTGAGCTCTTAAAAAAAGTTAAGAAAAAAAAACAAGATCAGCAAATTTCTGGAGTGTTATCTGACATTGCCTCTGTCTTGTCTCCCTCTGTGGATTATTCCATAATCAGAAGCTTTGATCAAGTCCACCTCTTCACTAGTTCTCATGAACTTCACCCTGAAATTTGCTGTTCCAGAATCATAAAGTTGGCCTACAGAGACACAGCTTGGAAAGACCTGATGGAAACTGGTCCTCATGAACTGAACACCATGAAAAAATAAATGAAATCACTTTTTGCTCTTACCACACTGTGGTTTTTGCTGTTACTGTACTAGTTCACCACCTGCAGTATAGAGGGAAGAAAAAAATAAAATGTGTTTTACTGGGCAGAGGAAGTGAGTTTGAGAGTAAGAATCAGAATGTAAGACAAAAAGTGGTAAGAAACTTTAGAACAATCTTAAGCATATTGTGACAAACCTAGACTCCACTAAAAAAAGAGTGCATTACATAGCCTCCAAGTTGCCTGCAACTTCATCCCAGTTTGATTTCTGTTGTTTACCATAATTAAAGAAACACTAAAAAATTTCATTTGCTTCAGGCAACATGACTGTGTTTTCAAAATACATCCAAGTGTACCCTCAGTCAGTTCATAGACAACACCAAATCAGGGAGTGTTGATCTGCTGGAGGGTAAGAAGGCTCTGCAGAGGGATTTGGACAGGCTGGATTGATGGCTGAGGCCAATTGTATGGGGTTCAATAAGGCAAAGTGCCAGGTCCTGCACTTGGGTCAGAACAATCCCATGCTACAGACTGGGAGAAGAGTGGTGGGGAAGCTGCCCAGAGGAAAAGAACCTGGAGGTGCTGGTCAACAGCAGCTGAACATGAGCCAGTGTGTGCCCAGGATGAAAGGAAATGGCCTTAAATTGTGCCTTAAAAGTGTTTAGATTGGTTATTAGGAAAAAAATCTTCGTGGAAAGGATTGTCATGCCCTGGAACAGGCTGCCCAGGGAAGAGGCTGAGTTGCCATCCATGAAGGTATTTAAAAGACGTGTAGATGTGGCACCTGGGCACAGGGTTTAGTGGTGGGCTTGGCAGTGCTGGGGTAATGGTTGGATTTGATGATCTTAGAGGTCTTTTCAAACCTAAGCCATTCTGTGATTCTGTGTTCTTCCACCAGTGCGCCTTATCTTCTGAGATGCCAACAGAAGAGGAGCTCAGCACATGACTATGTAATGATTTTCTTTCTTCCATAATACCAAGCAAATAAATTAATATGAAAATGTTCTTAAAGAAAAATTATGGAGAAAACCAGCTGATAGTTCCAAACCATTAACAAAGTACATATAACAATGTCCTCCTCATCCAAAACTACTCATCATAACAGCCTGAGAAAGAATGCAGTCATGGTATTTCCTCCAGCACCAGAAAAGTAGAGGGAATCCTATGAGAAAGTTATTTCCAGCATCTCTGACTTCCACTGACTATCCAAACCAAAAAGTGAACAAGGACTTACCCCCAGAGTTTCTCTGGAATGGATATCTGGCTAGACAACACTTTATCAGGCAAAATTGTGATAAACCATGGCACAGACATAGGGGTGCAGAATAGCACATTTGTCAGCATTTTACACCAAATTTCTCTTCCCTGAATGGTTCTTTGTTCAGAGCTACCTCAGCTTTGCTGCATGGTAAGAATATGCAGAGCTGTCAAGCAGCAGCTGACTTGCCAAACAAACTACTTCCTTCTATAGTCAACTGTGTACATCCAGTTCATTTCTGAAGACCTCTGGGAGGAATTACTCTGGAATAGTTGCTGGGAAGCCTAATGGAGCTACAGAGAACTGACTCCATCAATTTAGAGAAACAGAAAAAAACACAACACACAAAAACCCAGCCAAAAATATACTAATAAAAAGCTTCTTCAGCTCACATAAACTTCATCTGATGTCTGTGGGACAAAATGATTTTGGCTTAGAGCTTATTCAAATGTTAACAGTAACATACAAACATTGAACTGTTCGAAAAGAAGCAACACTTGTTCACTCCATCCAGTCCAACATAAATAGAAATAAATGCTTTAAGATATGAAGGGCCTTTGCATTTGGATGGAGTAGAAAGGCTTTCACATAAAGTGCTATGCTGAGAGCTAAAGCTTCAGTAGTTCAGCCTGCCTTTTCTTGTTGCAAGTGCATGAATGACAGATGCTAGAAGAGCCCTTGTACTTTTGTAAAATAAACAACCCTGAACTAAGCACTCACAGAAATAAAACAATGTCAAGTTCTCTACACTTTTAAAAATTTATAACACTGAGTTCTGACATGGAGATGGGACTATAAGCAGTTTGATAAAGAGTCTAAAAGTATTCTAGTGCAAAGGAGCCATGTTGTTAGAATAGCATAAGTCTAGTATCTCCCATAGGAGAACGTAGGGTCTGTACTAGATGCTTTACTCTCCCTCTCTGGCAGTGGAAGCACACTGCTATCAAAAAGATAAGATAATTATGGATGCCTCACCCCCCCTGACATTAATATAATTGGTTTGCACTAGGAGAAAAATTCTGTGAAAAACATGAAATGTTCTTTCCCTTTACTGAAGTTCCTCTTAATATCTAGGCAAAAGGGGGATTGGAGATGAGGAAAAATGAAAAATCCTTTCTGCAGATTCGTTGCTTGGTTGCCACTGAAGTCTCTCCAAGAGACACACACAAGTGAAAAACAAGCTTACTAGTATCATCTTAAATGCAAAAGGTCTTGGTTAAGTAAGTGGTGAACTTATTTTCCTGTCATTGGTCTAGCATTATTGAATGCATTAATTAAGGCTACCTAAAACTTTGAATAGATTAAATAAAAACAGTAAATACTGATTGAACTCCTCCACCTATATGAACAGTATGAGAATGTATCCGTTATGCAAAATGAAACAAGTTTATAAAACCAAAGAAATTGTTATGAACTTAAAGAGTTTTTCTGAATTTCTACAGTTAGGAAAAGGCCTTTGTCCAGAATATAATACACAGAAATGACCATTTTCTATTCATTGTTTCAAGGTAATGTTTTGAATGTTCACAAGAAAAGAGGGTTTCTTTCCAGATGAAATGCCATGGCAAAAAAAGAGATCAAAGTATCAATTTGGGAATGCATGCAGAAATGCTGATGTGTCATGAAGCATTCATTTGTTATTCCTTTTCTCCTCCTGGTGAACATGGTGGCAAGCAAATGTCTTACTAACTAATAAAACAACACTTTGAAAAACCTGAAGAGTGCTGAAATTTACTTGGGTGTTGTATCTGTTCACCAGCAACGCCAGAGTAACTTTTCATCCATATCAGAACTTCTTTTGATGTAGCTGCTGCCCAGTAGCAATGATTTCAGTGGCTTTCTGTGAAAGATTGGAGACACAAGCTGAACAGAGCACTCATGTCTTCTTCATCATCTTGCTAATATGAACTCAGAGGACTTGTTTCCAGAGTTGACTGCTCTTTTAGAAGTTCACTAAAGTACTTTGTTCTTAAAAAAAAGGGGGAGTGGGAGGGCAGGAAGAAAACTGAAGTAGGGGAAAAAAAACCCTGTGTTAGTCCTTCTTACATGAACTTAGCCTATGGTTCTTGGGAACAAGTTAACATTGTTTAATGTCTCTAAAAGAGAGCAATGGAAACACTGAACTGTGAACCAAAATCAGTAACTTGCAACTTAACTGATTGCAACTTAATATATAATAAAAATAACGGAACTGGTAAAGATTTGCAAATGGCATTGAGCTGACAGGCTCTCTGCTAAACACTCCACAGGCCATGCTCTGATCTATTACAGCAAAGTAAGAACACTGAAATAGAATGAAGGGTTGAAAAGCAACTCTACCAAAACCTGTGAGCATTGCCAACCATGTCTCTGCTCAAGCTCCTATTTTTCCACAGTACAATTGAGAGCAGAAGCTGGCCTGCTTCCTTCACACCACATTCTCAAGAGTTAGAATAAAAAATACTGTGTCTCCCCCAACACTAAAATTTGATGCAATTTGAAGAAAATGAGGGTTGTTGCTACAAGATCTATTATTGCCAGTGACTAAATATGCAATAAAACTATGTTTTCCCCAGTCCTGAAGAAAAAAATTGTTACAATGTTTGGAATAAAATTCCTATGGTTTAGTTATTTTCTCGTAATATTAGGCAGTTTGAACATCAATGAAGATGAAAAAATAAATTCTGTCTCTATACAGCTTTTTTTTTGTGCAGAAGGGAAAAGAATTTATTAATGATGTAACTAGGATATCAAAATAGTATATTATTTCAAAATTCATTAGTTGTGTAGTTACAAAGTGAGCAATATCTGTGAGATAAGGCATAAGACCCCTGTGGTAGAGATGGATTAGAAAACATGAACGTTTTTATTTAAGTTCTGTTTGATTTCCTTTTTAACTTTAGTGTTACTGGGCCAAGTATTTCCTTTGATCATAAACATATTTTCCCAAGGATGCTATATTTCATTTGAAACAGAGCACAAATTATCTTTCTAAAATAATAAAAAAACCCAAGCCCTATACAATCTTTTGGCAGAAAGTTTTAAAAGAATATCTCTATTACAGACAAAACGTGTGCCACTTAGCTTCATTAAATAAAATTTCAGGAAGCTTATTTAAAAGAAATATATTCAAAGTGCACACACAGAATGCATAATACTGCCACCAAGCACATTCTGGTGGAACTGAAGACAAGTCTTATTTAATCCTCAATCATGTGTTAAAGGTTATGACTTCCCTGTTTTATCTTGGTTACTTCTCAGAAATGGACAAACCCTAGATTTGACTACAGGGACAATTTATCAGCTTTGATCATCCTCTGGGCCAGTGTCCCAATCTCTGAAATGCAGATGAACTGACACCCATCTAATCTGAACTCTTGTACGGTATCACCTGAGTGGAAACTTACTCAGTGTCTTTGTAAGTTTAATGTGGCATAATTAGGAATCTTAGAAGATCTTTAATTGAATCAATTCCTGCTTGAAGAAGGGTCAGCCATGAAGTCAGACCAGGCTGCTCAAAGTTTATCCACTTGAGTCTTGAAAGCCTCCAAAGATGGAGCCGGCACAGCTTCACCAACAACCAGTTCCACTGCCTGATTGCTTTTAAAGGGAAGAAGCTTTTCCTTGTATCCAGACACACCCTCCTTTCTTTCAGCTTAGGCCTGCTGTCAGTTGTCCTTCCACCACCATGAAGAGCCCGTCTCCACCTTCTTAATAACCTCCCCATGGGTACTGGAGGCTGCTGCTTGACAGACCCCAAACTCAACTGTTGCCAGGCTGGACAAGCCCCATTCCTGCAGCCTCACTTCCAAGTGCACGTGCAGCAGCCCAGGAGATAACGTCAGTGGCCCCCCACTTACCCCGATGCAGTTTTCTGGCATCTTCCTTGCACCAGGAGGCTTAACACTGGACATGATCTTCTAAATATGGCCTAGTAAGTGCTGAGTTGAGGGGGATAATCACTTTCCCAAGCTACTGGCTGTGCTCCCGTTATTACGGTACAAGATAATGTTGTCCTTCTTTGCTGCCACAAACTGCTACTGGCTCATGTTCAGTTTGCTGTCTAGCAAGACTCTCCCAGTTTTAGCAGAATTGCTTCCCCGGTCAGTGAGCTCACAGCTTTTATATGTTCAATTTGGCCAATGCTGTATCATACACCTTCCAGAAAAACTGCCAGTCTTTAAGTTAACACTGCGAAGAGTTGCTCCATTAAAAAAATAAGTTATCTTTTTTTTTCTCTTTTGGTATGGCAAGCATCAACATCAGCAAGAGAATCCCAGTGGAAATTCCAGAGCTGACACAGAGACAAAGGAATTCAGTAAATATAGGAGATAAATGATGCATTTGTAGGCTGGATTGAGTGAACTAACAGCTTTGGACTGCATTCCCTTTTCACTGGTGGACATAACAGAATCAGTGCAGTCAAGACATCCAAAATGGCATTAGTTACAGCTACAGTATGGTCTGTATCAATTATTTTCTCTTTCTTTTTTCAATTCTGCCTCTATCAGGTTATGTGTGAAAGAATGAACCTTGTAATACTGGAGTAAACATTGTTTGAGGTAGGCATGTGCTTCCTCCACACACAGTCAGGCCCTGGGTGTATGCTCATCTACAATGCAAGATCTGCATTTTCAGAATGTATCCTGATTTTGTATCCTACACTGGATGGCATACAGTGGTTTTGTAGCCAGACCATCCGACTGGCACTAATCTACAGATACAAATCTGAAAGGCAGTATCATTCTCAGTATCATGCAGAGAAAACTTTGAGAACTGTTCACTCTCTACCATCACTCTCTAAGTTTATGAATCTACTATTAAAATAAAAACCACCAGCCAACAATACTCTATAAAAACTGCAATACTGTCACATTTAATTCTTTAAAAGGCAAACTTGCTGGAAAGACTTTGAATAAAACTTACAATGATGGGAAGCATGACAGAGGACAGAACGTTGCCTGAAACCACAGGTTAATAAAATATACCACTGGTGAAATGGAGACATTGTGTGTGTCTGTGGTCCTACAGTCCTACAGTCAAATCAGATGCAAAGAAGAATATATTTACATGAGGGTTGCATAGGGTAACAGAAATTTAGGCTGTTCAGATTCAGAATATTTTTCTATTAACAACCATCAAAACAAAACTCTGAAATGTTTTCTTCTTTCCTGAATCATGAATTTTTTACATTTACAGCTGAAATTTGGAAGTTTTAACTTTTACCTCACAACGTTGCTATTGCCTGTGTTATCTCACTTTATATTAGGAGGTCTCCTAATACTTTTTGGGTTGTGTTTAAAAACAACATTGACATCTTGATCTTGATAGTTAATCTTCTGCCATCACCATGTTATCCAGCTGTTTGGGGACCCTTCTCCTCTGATAATATTGTCAAACAGCAAGTAGCCACCTACCCGAGCTACTGCTGTGATTCTACATAAATAGCCATTTCTTTCCAAAGGTTCAACCTTTCAATCTATCCATGGTGATTCTTTCCACTGCCAACACATTAGGCCACATTATTTTAGCTCTGTCACATTCAGGGCAAACTGGGAGTAATCAATTCCATTATGGAACAAATGCAGGAATTTTGGCTTATCTCCTTTTAAAAGACCTAGAGTGAAATGCATGTCAATTGTACAGCTATAGTTTTAACCTGTCTCTGAAGGATGATATTAATAATTGCTCTTTGCCATACACTTTGTATGCCAGAACTAATTTTATTTAATAGAAGACTCTATTACTAAACAAATTTATTAGAAGACACATTGAAAAGAAAATGTGCAGTGTTCCCAAAAGTGTGATAAAACCATCTACCCAAGTATGAGTACTTCATGAAGTCAGCTCCCTTACTAACAGTTCTGTTCTGCACTATGGGTATAGCCCTACCATCAAGTAAAGCAAGTACCTGATACAGATTTTGGAAAGGACAGGCCACATCAAACAATTTTTTGAAGCTCATGGCAAATCCAGATATTTTGAGGCAAGAATGGAGCAAGAGGGCTAGAGCACTGGAGGGTCTTCTTGAAAAAGTAACTTTATTTTTAAAAGGCAGATGGAAACTGAATGTTTGGACATCACTCCTGGTCATAGGAACATGACAACCTTTCCTGCCATGTGTCCACATTGAATTTACTGTCCAGCCTGGCAGTATGCCCTGAAATCCAGTTGATCATATGATGACCTAATTCAAATTTCCCATTGATATTTTGGTAAAGTTTCATCTACTACAAGTCTCATTACAGAAGATAAGTGTTGCAGTGACCAGAAACCCACAGGTCCTGGGACAGGGCAACCATGGTTGTGTATACAGACTGGGGAACAAGAGGCTGGAAAGCAGCCCTGTGGAAAGGGATCCCTGGGGTCCTGGCCAATGGAAAGCTGAACCTGAGTCAGCAGTGCCCTGGCAGCCAGGAGGGCCAACCCTGTCCTGGGGGGCATCAGGCACAGCATCGCCAGCCGGGCAAGGGAGGGATTGTCCTGCTCTGCTCTGCACTGGGGCAGCCTCACCTTGAGTGCTGGGGGCAGTTTTGGGTGCCACAATATAAGAAGGATATAAAGCTGTTAGATCACTTCCAGAGGAGGGTAATGAAGCAGTGAAGGGCCTTGAGAGGAAGCCGTAGGAGGAGCAGCTGAGGTCACTTGGTCTGTTCAGCCTGAGAAGACCGAGGGGAGTTTTCTCATGAGGGGAAGTGCAGGGGCAGGCACTGATCTCTCCTCTGTGGTGACCAGTGACAGGACCCGAGGGAATGGGCTGAAGTTGTTGAAGGGGAGGTTTAGGTTGGGTATTAGGAAAAGGTTCTTCACCCAGAGGGTGGCTGGGCACTGGAACAGGCTCCCCAGAGAAGTGGTCACAGCACCAAGACTGACAGAGCTAAAGGAGTGTACGGACAATGCTCTCAGGCACATGGTGTGACTCTTGGCGTGCAGGGCCAGGAGTAGGTCTTTGATGATCCTTGTGCGTCCCTTCCAACTCAGGGAATGAATATTAATAATTCTATGAAGTCTCCACATAATGTTGTAACCTCATTAGGTAATCTTCCATATAATTGCATCATGATGGTGCTTTAATAATCATTAATATAGGTCTAATACTTTTTATCCATGTTATTTGTTGGTAGGTCAATTTAACACTTGTAAAGTGCTTTAAGAGTCCCCAAAGGAAGGAAATAAGGAAAACTTCTTTAATTATTCTCTTCTAGAAGTATAAAAAGGTAAGGCTATCCTTGAGTCTGCAGTACAGTAGGACACGTGATCAGTGCCCACAACCCATGGAGTAGTGAAGAGTATTGACTCACTTCTGAGAATTGCAGTGGTGCTTAGCACCTGAAGCTTATGGTCAGGAGTTAAAAAAACAAACAAAATATATCAACATACAGCTAGTCCTTTACATTTAAACTTTTCTTCCCAAGAAAGTAAAAAAGATAACTCGATCTCTTGAAGGTATGGCATTTATTGAAGTATCCACTGATTTTTAAAAGAGACCTACAGAAAGCTGAGCAATTATGAGACAGTAGAGCAGTTTAATCATCAAATAAGGGCATGGGTACCTATTTACTCTCTAGTTTCTGAAAATTCTCAACCTAGATTTGTCTAAGTACAAAATCATCTGATTATTTAGATGCTAGCTGAGTAGAATTCTGCTTTAAGTATATCATTTAGTCAGTTGAACCACTACCAGGTGCCATAACTGAACTAATTACATTAGCTTATTGCAGTAAGTTGTACCCTTTCTTTCCCTATTCCCATGTTTTAATTACTTTGTGTAGCCTTCCTAAAAGCACGCTGTAATCTCTTCACAGCAGAAACTCATTTCTAAATGAGAACTGTAAAAATACTTTGAGTGCTGCAGAAATAACAAAATAACATGAATTCTTTTCCCAATTAGTTGCAATAATGTAGAAAATGCCCTAGCCAACAGCAAATCAATACCTGTGAGAAATATTAGCAATTTAACCAATACTTTTCAGCTTGACAATTCCAAATCTCAGAGGCTACATCACCAGGGTTATGCAGCTTCTTTTGCCACATAACACTGTCATCCAAGTTGATGGGTGCTTGATTTGTAAGCCTTTTTCTAAAAAAGGACCAAATAAAGTCATATGTAATTAAGAATGTTCTGATCGACTCAGTGCTGCTTTTTTTTTTTAAAAAAAGTATAACTCCTTAACCAGTGATCAGTTTGGCCCTTTTGTGAAAAATGCAGTAGATATCATATCTCATTTCCACAAGCTCTGCTAGAAACTTGCATATCTCAACTCTGTAACTAAGATACTCATTCATTTTTCTACCTGGTCCTTCCCAGATTTTAAGACAGGATGCGCTTCTAGACTCTCCCTTAATTGCTCTGCTCTCTACACTACTGCTCTCCCCTTCCTGGTTTTTTCCAGCTTTCTCCACTCACTAAATATTCCAATATGACACAGGATTTACTTGTGTATTATGGAAAATAATACAGGCCCAGATGCCTCACGCAGGAAGATGTGGAAATAGAGAATTATTGTATTAGAGATGGGTACAACTGTTTCACCTGCAGGAGCCAGTGTCTGGAATTTGTGCCATCCACTCTCCTGAGTGGAAAGTAATGAATGAGTTAAAATGAACAATGAATGATTTTACACAGAAACCACCAGGAATGCATATTCCTACTGGTTTGTCTTTTTGGCTACATTTGCCTTTTGAGAATACCAGTTGGGAAAATTGTTTAGAACTCAGACACAGCGAACAATAAAACTGCTCTAAACTAAACTGCTAGAAAGTCAGTGTGTGGATGGAACATGTTACAGCTGTGTCAAGAAAAAGCTGTGTAGCTCGGCAAAACAGAAACTTAGGAGGGTTCCGGAGCTGAGATCTAGTAGACATTTGGAATATAAAGGAAGTTCAATCCCTGAGAAAACAGACAACTTCAAAGATCAAGGGGCTGATTCTTCATGGCTATCCCTTTTCAGAAAGGGAAACATTGACCTTTCTGATAAAGACTTTGCATTAGTATCTCACTGCTACAAAAATCCTTCCAAAAGACAAAGTGAGACCTAGTAACATTGTAACTGCAACTGGAATAATTCAGAGACTCAGATTTAGAAAAATAAATACAGTAGAAAATCTTTCGTTAACTACAGATTTACAGAAAAAAAAAAAAAAAAAACCAACCAGAAAATAAATCCAACACTGTTTCTCATGTAAATGCCATCCAGCTTGCTTTTCCTCTCTCTGTCTGTCCCCAAAGAGCAAAAACCTACTCTACAATGCCTTCTGAAGGCTGTCTGCCTGCTATCCTCACTGCCCACCTACCGTAGGGAGCAGCTCCTCCCACCTGCACATAAAAGCCAAGTGCATGCTACCAGCAGCAGATCAGAGCACTTTCTCAGTCCTCCACTGTTTTGAGCCAGTGATCTTCTCTCCTTGGATCTTGTGTACTCAAGGTAAGATTACTGCTACTTCAGGTTTCTGTTCTAACCAGCTATTGTGAGGAAGTCTTAATGTGAACTCTAGCACTGCCTTGCTGGGTGGTGCTGGCTCCCCCCGCCTTTTTTTTTTTTT
>VXAD01012523.1:229231-349326 GCA_013399195.1 Dicrurus megarhynchus
TTTTTTTTTTTTTTTTCAGATGTAGTGTCATCTGACATTTAAGTTAGTAACAGTCTGTTGTTCTAGCAATGAAATAAAAACAGATCTCGCTGGGAAACACTGTGGCTGGGAAAAGGTCTTCTCTCCCTTGCTGATTGATTTTGAAGAGATTAGTATACCCAGACCAATTATAACAATTTATTATCCCTCTTAATGGTCTCCTGCTCAGTCCAGTCCAAGTTATCAAAAAAATTTCACTGTAAAGCTTCCTTAAATTCTGTTTGAGGAAAAGAAAATGCTTAGTGCTAATTTAAGGAACGAGTTGGGTTTTATTGCTAATATCATTTACTAGCCAGATTGAGACAATCATGGGACTGGAGTGCATCTTCACAGGTTTCATTGTCTTTAAAAAAAGTGTGAAGGAACTTAAGCCTTCACAGAAGCACAGTAATAAGACTGATGGAATTCATTATCTGGTACCAAATATGCTTAAAGTACATATTTTACAAGCAAAATTCTGTTTCTTGGAACAACAGACCTTGTGTCTCTGTGAAACTTTTAGATCAGCTTGTTTATATTTTATCTACAGTTCTCCTAGATAGGCATTTCTAGCATTAGAGGAAGGAATAGTTAAGTGCCTCAGAGACAGCTACTGAACAGTTAAAACATTTAAAAGCTGTTTCAAAACTGTATTTGCATTCCCATCCACGCATCTATCCATCCTCACAGAGATGACTCTATCAGTGACCAGTAGCAGTTTCTGAAGTTGTGTGCGTCAGTGCACTTTTAACACACAGTCACCTGTTTGAAGAAATTCCACCACAGAAATCCTAATCCTAGAATGCCTCTCTCCAGTGCTCAGAGGGGAAGGAAAGCATGAGCTACCAAAAGCAAGCAGTTAACACTGTCTGTAAATACATAATACATTCTTCAGTTAAATAGTGATATTTTCTTCTTAATGTCTAATTGTCTTTCTAAATTGAGCCTTTTTTGGTCTTTAAAAATAGAAAGTCTTCTCTAAAAAAGAATTATGTCCACATCTAACTGTACTTACATTAGCTGCAATATTTTAAGCTATATCACTGTATAACAGCAGAACTCTGCTCAAAGTACCCTTTTCTGCATACTGTATCTATGATTTTTTTCTGTAATTTATGTTATGTATTCTAACTAGTGGGAAAAGGAAAATACTGCCTTCAGCTATTTGCCTGCAAGATTACATAAGTATCTTTAAAAAAACCCAAAGAACAAAAATCCAAAACCCAAATAAATTGAACTATTCAAAAAACAAAGTACAGTGCTTTCTATAGCAAACTTACAGTCAAACTGTTTTTACATCCAGGTAGTTCATATCAATTGCCCATGGAAGAGAGGAATAGAGCCCAATGGTTTTCCTCATAACTGGCACTAACTCTGAGCTACAAAATTTTATTTCTTAGTTAATATCTGATTTTTACAGCAAACCTCCCCTTTCCAAAAACACCCCTGTTGTAAAACACAGATATGTGATTTTAAGTTCAATACATACAGAGTTTAGGTTTACAGTGTGGCAGTAAAACCTCATTTGTTCACACAGAATTTTACTCTATCAGAAAAATCAAAATTTTTAATAGAGCAAATTTCGTGGAAAAAAAATAAATAATGCATTTGCCACAGGAAATGTGTATATAACAAAATACCTTTTATTAAAGCCTGCTGTGAAATGTAATGTTTTGGCATTTGAAAAATGGATTGCAGGACATATTAAGAAAACTCTATTCAAAGGAATGCATCTAATTTAGAGCAGAATCTCCTCTGAGCAATTGCTCTCTTAGGCTGAGTAGATAATTCAGCTTAGCATCACTTTGCAGCAGGGGATGAAGGGAAACTGCACCCAGCAGGTCTCCAAGAGAACTCAGATGTCTAGGAATGCATTTATTGACCTCTGTGCTGATCTGAAACTCCTTTTTACGAGATCAAATCACACTGATATTAAAATGAAAATACTGCAATTTTAAAGTTATGCTACAGCCTGAATTAAAAGAAGAGAAAGGGAATCCCTGGGAGAACAAGGAATTCAGAATTTTTGAGTAATGATCATAACATTTAAAAATAATAAAGGTAAAGAGACTATATTAATTTTTTCAGCCACAGACCAGTTACATGTTAAGCAGGGATGCTAAGCCACTTCTCCTGGCAGTTATGCTTAGGTTTTTTAGGTGTTTATTTAAGGCAGTAGTGTACATAAGCCACTAGTGTAACTCCCAGTGCTGCCTAAAGTGCTAGACTAGATACATAGAAACAGAGGATAAACCTATCGCTGTCTGCTTATCTATGCATAGTTCTGCCACTACCACTGCTCGGGAGAAATTCTTACCTACAGGAATTTATTTTCACACCTCTCTGCAGGGCGAGATTATGTTTTCCCCTGGCCATGCTGTCACTAAATATATAAAATATTTTACTCATGGTCACAGTAAAAATTCATGATAGAGTGTCAGATTTAGCTCCTCTGGTTTCCAGGCCAGCACTTTAATCCCATACTTCATTTTGTATTCAGACTTTATGAAGTCCACCCCTTTGTAGCTGCTCTGTCTTTGCATGACTCTTTAGAGCTGAACATTCCAGTGACAAATCTTGAGAGAGGTAATTTACTCCTAACACTTTCAAACTTCCTGTGAGACCCTTTACAAACCCCTTAACAGGATTTACAAATAAATCGTTCTTGGAGGTTGTAAATAAACAATCAAACAAATAAACAAATGCTCATCTCTTTCTAACACTCTGTGGTTAAAGGAGACCAACCCACTCTTGGCAGGCTGAGGAAGCAGAGATCCACTGCTGTGGACCGGAAATTATGGGCAACATCTGACTATAAGAACTCAGTCTTGGTAACTCAGCAGCAGTAAAGAGCTCAAAGAGAAACTCATAGTGCTTAAGCAAAATTACTGAAAGGATCTTGTAGGGGACATTAATATTAGTCTTCCTTTTTTTCTGACATTCACTATCATGTGCCACTTCTACAAACATATAGGATATAACTTCATACCCATTAAAACAAACAAACAAACAAACAAGCAAACAAAGAAAAACCAAAACCCCAAACACCAGTTTTGTCCTATCCCTTTAGTTTTTAGCCCTTGAGTTAATTTATGAGGGTACAGACTCATAATTGTTCCTGTGGCCTTGCAAATACTGCATTTCAGAAAACCCTAAAAACCAACAAAACAAAACCAAAACCAAATAAACAAAAAAACCACCTCACCCAACACATTCCAGTGCTCAATTTCTAGAGTTATTACCCTAGCAATGGAAGCCTTGTCTCTTACTGTTTTAACTTAGAAAATTAGTGCTAAGCATGCATTGTTCATAGATAAAGTAGTGAATGTGTGAGAGGTAACTGGAGAACTAGAAAAAGAGCCATTAATGGGCATCTCAGTATCTGCCACAGAAGACAATTTTTATGTATCTATGAGTATATCTGCATGGCAGAATTTTCTGCCCACTTATTCTGTGCCTTGCTACCCATCTCAGGGGAGGTAAGATTAAATTTTATCTCTTACACTTAAATGTATCCCTATACTTTCCCTTATTCCTTTGCCTTCCAATTTTTGTAAGCTGTGGGTTCTTTCCTTCTACAGGGAATTTTTAATTTTCACTACTGTCATATTTCTAAAAGAGCAATGGTTCAGTGGAGGTGATGTAGTGAGGAACAAGACAAGACAAAAACATTAGATGTGGTTTGTTCTGCCTGTTAAAAAAACAGTAAACAGCTGTACTTAACAGTACAAAGGTTTCTTATTTTTGCCACTTAACTTTCTAGAGTTTTGTGTAAGTGTTGTTGCCTTTTTTGTGGCTTTCCCTCTGCAAACAGAAATCCCAGCAAAAGTTGTGGAGCTGTATATGTTCAAAAAGATAACGATGAGTCCTGGTTCTGAAGCCTTTTGTAGGTCTTGAGCAATAACTGTGCCTATTCTCTGTACTCACCAGTAAACAATTATGCTTGCTCTCCCTGCACTCCCGAAATGTTGGATGTGTTTCTGTAATTGTCTTGATGTGTAATGAATTTAATGTCTCATAATTGCACTGCAGGGAATTAATACCACTCTGCAGTCTTGGGACATTTTTAGGTCATTAGAACTTCATGCAAGTCCATATTTTACAGCAAAAGCAAGATAAATGTAAGTTTGTTGCTTCCTGAATGGCAGGTGAAACTGTTGAGGGGTGACATTAAATGGACTCTTTTCAAAAGGAGTAAGAATCAGTGCCCTCTCTTGGTTAGAAAAAACACAGAAAGCAGCCCTACGAGAGTGTTTATCAGTTCCCTCTGCTGGCTACAAAGCCCAGGCCAGATGAGCAGCTGTGTTTGTGGAGGCGAAGGTCTGAGGTTCTATTCCCAGTGCTGGGAGCCTGTGGTAAACTGATGACTGTGGTGTCTGTGCACGTCTGTGGACATCATTCTTTATGGGGTCTCATCAACAACCACACTGAGTTCAACATGAGGGCACTCAAACATAATACGGACTTCCTGGTAGGTAAGAAACTTCCCGCTTTGGATTTGAGAAGCATGCTAGCAGCTATGCCATTCATAATTCTACACAGTTAGAGATTCCTTCTGTTCTGCATCATATGCACACCTTGCTTTTTCCACCTCTTCAAGAAAAATGTGTGTGTGCGTTCATTACACTCAGTTTAGAGACATCTGGGCAGTTAGCGCAAATATTCTTGGCAATCCTGAAGTGTAACACTTCAGAATGTCAGCTTCTGCGAACTCCACATTTGCAAGTAAGAAGTAAAGGGTACCAAAAAGAACACTCCAACCTTTAAAAAAAAAAAACCAAAGCAAAACTAACAGAAAACCCCACCACAAAACAAAATAGAAAAAGAATGTCTTTTCCTATTTGTTCCCTTTCCTGTAGGAAAAGGCCTATATAACCTGGTCACACAACTGGAGAAACAGGTCATAGAATCCATGCAGTCACTTTGAAATAAAGTTGAGATGAAAAAAAAAAAGTACTGCAAACTTAAGAAAGAGATTTTGTTTTAAATAAATATCCACAGCACTAAAAATTACAAACTACTGGATCAGCTATGCCAGTTTACTTCAGCTCCTAGGAATCTATCATGGCAACATATAGGATACATAAAACCTACCCCATTAAAGGGAGAGTGAGTCAAAACTAACAGCTTGACATAGTAGATATCAAAGGTATATTAAAAGCCAGAACTTTGAAACATCTGCAGCATATGTTTCCTGCTAACTAAAAAAGCAACCACTCTTTCCAGACCAACATAATGCTGCATTCTTCACTCTGAAAGTAAGAAGTTGACAGTAGCACACTGTGGATTTGCATAGGGAACTTCAAGCAAAGCATTTGACCATTTTTGCAACTGAAAATTCTGGAGAGTAAAACAAGTTCCTAACAAAACCCACTCTTATTATATGAAGCAACAACACATGTATGTGATACATACTCTCTGAAATGGAGGTGCTTACTTTGCCTCTTGCTTACTCGACATAGTTTTGAAAGGGACAGAATGGAAGGTGGCACAATCCCAGGGACACACAAACCAAAGATAATTAATTTACCACTAAAGAAATCTAGCAGTCAAGTCTGCTTATGCCAGCACATAACTCACCTCTGTTCTGCCCTTCCATTCTTCCCACCACGCATGGAGTTCCAGTGAATGCATAGTATCAGAACAAGAGTCTTTATGTAGCTTGGAGACCAGAACTTCTCTATCAGCTTGCCTTAAAGAAAAGCAGGAAAAAAAAAAAAAGAAAAAAAAATTCAGATATTTCCTAGTATTTCTTTTTAAATGAAGTAGGTGATCTTAGTTGAAGTCTCAGTTGATGGATATTAATGTAAAACACACAACTGGGACACTTGTTGGCAAATCTCAGCAAAAAGTCAAGAGGTAGCTGCTTTAGGTCAAAGCTGAGCAATAAAAGCAGGCGTGTGAGGAAAGTTTATGTTGCCAGCATTGATAGATCTGTCACCTGCACTATAGATAAAAAGCAAATAAGCAAAGAGTAGTTAAGGAAGTGTATCTCACAAGCACTAACATTCACACAAAACATATTTTAGAAAATGAAGGGAAAAAAAAAGACAACATTCAGTACTTACTTCCTTTCAGTCAGTGGCTTGAATTGAATTTACCATAGTAGCACATCACATTGTTTGCTGCAGAAAAATGCAAAGCTTAGGCCTTTAGGAGTAAGTCTCTTGTGCTTTACTGGTTCCAAAAATGTCAGTGCTTGTCAAAGTGTTTTTGAAATAAAACCAAAACCATGTTAATAAAATGAACTTTCCAAGACAATGCTGGCCAAAACTGATTCTTAGATTTCTTTTCAGTAATAAACTGCCTCTGTGGTTGCTGAATTGATAGGGAGAAGAATTTAAAGGATCAAAGCCAAGTTCTGGTTAACTCAGGGTGAAAAAAAAAAAAAAGAACATTCAAACAGAACACAAGCCCTCCAATGAATGGCCAGACTTTTGTTGAAGGTGGGCAGAGCTTAGCAAAATCCAGATGTGCTTTCAAAAATGGCTGTAATCATTATTAGGCTCTAATTGAAGATATTCCAGATCTGCAATATTTGTTGTGGGTATACCTTGTGACATGCTGATATAGGTTGCTGGACAAGCCTCAATACTTTAACGTGTAATTCACCGGCTTAGTGTTAGTTCAGAAGAGCTACCCTGCCTATTTATCAAGTAGCAATTCCCTAAGCTAATTAACCACTGGAAGGATTCTGTCCCATCTTATCCCAGCCTTATGGATGAATAGCTCAAAAAATACACTGCAGTGAAGGCTGAAGGCATTCATGATGAGCTGAGCTCCTGCTGTGCACACAAGTTGCATGCAAAGCCAGGCAGTGAGATCTCCAGACTGTCTTGGTGTATGTTCATATAGGTGCAGAGGCAGCAGCAGTTTCTGTCTTCCACAGAAGAAAGTGGTGCCATAGTTGGACATTCTCTGTCTGTAACAGAAATTCCTGCTCTCCTCCAGTTCGGCCACCCTACCTAAATTTAGGAGTTCTATCCAGTACAGCCCAAGGTGCCACTGCAAGGAGGTTTTTTTTTAGTTTTTATGCTTAGGAACTCCTACAGACTATTATTTTTTTTTTGATATCTGAGCATAACTTATTACATAAGGAGACATGGAAAACATTTTAGGATTGTTCCCTAAGCTTGCATTACTAGTCTCAGCTATAAATGTAGTTCACACAGAAAACTGTATGTGTAACATTCAGTCCTCTTACTTGATTAAAGAGAAATTTGCAGGAGTAATTTTTTTTTTTTTAATTTATACACTGGTATAGAATTATCAGATGGCTTTTAAATTATAGGTTAAAGGAAATCCATTTGTCTCAGCTATGTTTTGTAATGTCACCTTCATTCCATTTCAATTTTAGATTGCTCTTAAGCAACTAGCTGCAAATACTCAGTGTCTAAAATCCAAGCAGTGGTGGCTAGTTCTGGCATGTGATTCTTATGGAATATTTCTGTTCCACAGTCAGGACAAGATAGCTCTTCGATTCAAATTTCAAGCACAAAAACTGCCTTTTACTGAGTTCAGAATTCACTTCCAATGAATATTTTACATTATTCTTCGAAATACCCTATTTTCAACATCACATCTCTCACTCCTATGCTAAACACTGTCAACAACTCAATACAAAAGGACTGACAAGCAAAATAAATTCTATTTGTGACTGCTCAAAGACATTTTCTCTGCTACATGTGCTTCGAACTTCCTACTAACTGCTTATCTCATGAAAACAAGTATTTCAAAAAAAGGCAAACAGAAACCTATTATATTTTCAATGCTCCATTTGTCAAGCTCATTTCAAGAGCTGGAATTCTAGCTTGATGTGCATTCACAACATACACACAGCCTTATCCTTCAAAACAGTGACTGCATCTGAGATCGAGAGCTGCTCCTGCAATTTCCCCCAAACCTGAAGCTGACTGAGGAAGTAACATGGCACTTTCTGGGGGCACTCAGCATGACAGACCTCAGCTCAAGGTGCAGCAACCCTTCCTTCCTGGCTTCTCCTTCTCTGCCACCAGAGATGATGAGGAGAAATATTTTTGCTCTCTCAACTGCTTCTAAGTTGAGGCTTCAGGAAAACACAAAATGTTGTACCTAATGCCCAAAAGCTTTTGAGATAGCAGGGGTTTGTGTCTGCATTCTGTAAATTCTGCATTCTTTGTGTCCACTATCAGTGGGCATCCTTCTTCCCAAGCTTTGTTAACCTCCCCCCAGGTTGAAGATCACAGAAGCATGTCAAGGCCTAACCTTAACATCAAGGCCTAAACCTTAACAAGGCAATTCTACCAACAAGTAATTAGATTTCTATCCCTGGATATCACTTATAGCTTGCTTCTTAGCTGCTCTCTGTTTCGTAGCTTAAATCTCCCTTGTTGTTGATCAGGCTTGAAAGTATACAAAGATCAAACATTAAAGAGCATCCTTTATTAAGAAAATTTTACATATTCCACGTTTTGCAACAAGCAGATTGCATTTAGCGACAATCGCGTTGTAATGGCGTTGTAGTCTACTCTAAACCAAAGCCAAACCGCAGGGCACCCTGAGGGCTCCACCCTGCTCCACGGCCATTACCTGCCAGTAACATGGTCCTGAGGAAAGCTGCCATGGCCCGGCGGGGTGGTGACAGCTCGTCCTCACCAGGCCGTGGTGGCATCTCACCCTCACCAGGCTGTGGTGACATGTCACCCTCACCAGGCCATGGTGGCATCTCACCCTCACCAAGCTGCGGTGACACCTCACCCTCAGCAGGCCGTGGTGACATCTCACCCTCACCCGGCTGCGGTGACATCTCACCCTCACCCGGCTGTGGTGACATGTCACCCTCACCAGGCCATGGTAGCATCTCACCCTCAGCAGGCTGCGGTGACATCTTGCCCTCAACAGGCTGTGGTGAGGGAAGTGCCAGCCCAAGCATGGCCCTGGCTCGGGGCCCCTCGTCATTCAGGCTGGGCCCCCCTCGCCCTGGAGCACCTCCCACCTCACGTGGTGGTTGTGGTTCCCTCATGTTCCGATGTCAGCTCCATTTCTGCACAGGGGCACTCAGAAAACTCATTTACAACCTGCGCCTCCCATTCCCAGAGGAGAGGCAAGGGTGGAGGAGAGCAGAAACTCCCCACAGCCCAGTCAGCTGAGGAGCATTTATGGAAACACAATGCATTTGAGGTTTCTTGGGTTTCAGAGATACAGCCTGGGGGCTTTGCTTCTGCGTGCCAGCCCTCGGTGCCCCTTGGAGAAGGATCTGGGCAGCATTAGCTCGCACAGATGCCGACAGTGCTGGAAGGCCAAAAATGAGGGGGGCTGAAGGGGGGGGCTCCACTCTCAGCTGGAAAGAAAATGTCGCATCATGTGAGGGGTGGCTGCTCAGAAAGAGAAGGAAAGCTGCTCCAGCACACACTACAGGAGGTTCAGAACCTTTCAGATTTCCACATCTGGAGGCAAAATTGAAGCCACTGTGAGTTTTTAAAAAAGGAGAAAGGAGGAGAAAGGAAAGGAAAAAAAGATCCATTTTGAAATTAATATGTTCTTGGGTCTTAAAATCCAAAAACCCACCTGCAAAAGATACTACTGTATGTGGGTATCTACTATAGGAAGAGTAACCAGTCCTGTAGAGTTAAAATTCTAAACCCTCAAAACTCCCGCCAGAAATACAAAACACTTGGGTGGGATGTGAGGAAAGAAATATCGTGTGAGGAAAGAAAATTATAAAACTACTGTACTCAACAGGCAGGGAGTTCAGAGGGCAAACAGCTGAACGGAACAGCTTCATCATTTCTTAACAATGTATTCTCGTGGCCCTGCTTTGTTCAGCACAAAGGTTTTTAAGGCTGAGTCCTTTTGATCTGTATGTTACACCCCCCAGCATGGTAAAGCCCTGAATCATGATCAAGGGTTTGAGACAAAGAGCAGCAGCTCCTGAACTTGAAGGTTTGTAAGTTGTACACAGAGCAAAGCTGACTCCTGGACTCTTGCTCCAGTCACTTTAACACACTCCTGTTTACACAGATGATTGGTATGTCTGGAAAGACACTATGCTACAAATGCTTCACCTCCCTCTTCTGGCTGCAGAAGCATCCAAGAACCTCACACACAGCAGGTTAATAAATTTATCCTTACAAGAACCCTGGCAACATCACTCTCATTTTAGAGGAAATTGAGGCACAGAGAAAGTTGCTGGTGTAGCATTTCCAGAGATTGCTCCTGGCCAGATTCTCAAGTGTCTTCCCATCATGATGGGAGCTAGATGGAGAGTTTGATTCCCATCCGGGCACCTCAATGAGAACCAGATTTTCATGAGTGATCAGCACCCAGTAGCTCTCGCAGTGACACTTGCAGCCAGATTTTCTAAGAAGTTGCTTTGATCATCTGGCCACTGCCTCAGTGGAAGCAGAAAGCTTTTGAAAAATCTGATCCCGTTTGTGGGTGCTGAGCACTTCTCAAAATTCTTGCTTAAGTGACCTGGCCAAGGATGCAGACTAAAATCTGAGCAGAACCCACTTTGCCTAATCCCTAGGCCAGTGATTTAACCACAAGTGTATTCTTCCGTCTTCAGCAGAGAAAGAATAGACACTAGTTGGGGCAGCAATCAAAATGCCAAACAGCTGCCAGTATCCATGCCTGCCAAGAAAAATGCCCGGATACTTGTGGGCAAACCAGACAGCCACATTTTGGTACTTTCCTGAGAAAGAATTATTTCTAGTAGCAGTGCCAGAGTCTGGCAACCTGGTTTATGCTCTTTCCAGATGTATCTCTTTCTTTCTGGGCTAAAACTTTTGTGAACATGCCCCCAAAACAGGCACACCCTCCCCACTCTTCAGAAAAACAGCAGCTATCCAAACACTGTCCTGTCTCCATTATTCTTAGAGAGCCAGGCACGCTTGGGCAAGACAACACTATTCTGTGTAATGATTAAGAAGCAGTGGTCGTGTCAGTGAAGATTCTTGTTTTCATTGAATATTTCATTCATTTTTGAACATAAGCAACCACTTAGCCGCAGTTGTGCTAGATGCAGAGGAGGAAACACATGCTATTCTTGGCCGGACTTTACCTCTGTGGGAAGCAGCAGCGTCCTTAAAGCAGCCTCTGTACACTGCATGATTTAGCTACATTTATGATTGTCCTGAACCTCAAGCAAGGACCTGAGTACCTGAAAGTCTAAATGTGTGCAAAATCCCCAAGCCCCAGCCTGGATCTTCTATTTTATGCTCTGTTTGTGTGAGGTCCATTTGCAAACGACAGTTTCCAAAGCCATGAGCTAAAGGCTAGCTTAAAAATTCTTCTTCAAACTGACTATATTCATTCAGCTGCCAATTGAGATGCTGCTCTCTGTGTCACTCAGCAGCTTGTCGGACTATCACAGGACTCCATGTCAGAATCCAGCTTTCATTAAGTGCTCTGTGTTTCACCTCTGTCCCCAGCTTTCAGACCACCTCCCAAGTAAGTATCTGACCAGTTTGGCAATACACAGATAAGGCACGCAGTCACTAGTGTGTTTTAAGGGAGCATAGATAGCGCATGGTAACTATTGAATGAAAATGTTTACAGAAAAATAGTTTTGTAAAACAGCTCAGACTAAGCTGTTGCTGAATGTTGAGCTCAAGCTGTATAAGCCAAAAAACGCAGCTGTATCTTTTCTAGCTACAGCTAAAACCAGCAAAGTGTACTGGAAAAACCTTTGGGGGGGAAGGGAGATACTCTCCTGACAGAGGATTATATCTAGAAGCAAGCGTGAACATTTTTCTGCTTTGTTGGTTCTATACCTGCAATAGCACATAACACAAGTGATGACTGTAGTTCATACTTTGATTGTTGAATGGCTGCCTTTTTTTTCTGACATCTGCTGCAGTAATTACTGTAACAACAACTCTTGACAGAAGCTGGACTTCAAAGCACTGCCCCAGTCTAATAATACAGCCACAGCTTTACAAACAGAACAAGTGAGGTAGGAAGGGATGAGCTCATGAAGCACATTTATGCAGACAGTTAACTGCACATACTTTGATGTACCTTGTGACCTAAAATGTTAGAGGGACTATCACTGGAGGAACTTGGATGATGATTAGTTATTTTGTGGGCCTTATGGTTGTGTTAGTAAATTTGTCACTACAACTTTTCACTTCTTCCATCTTGCAGATTTTTGTTTATTTTAAATTCTCTTGTCCTGTCCAAGAGAAACCAAGGCATTTCAGTGTAAAAGCTAGGGTCAACTGAGGGCCCAGGTCAAGAAGTCTTGGGTGTCACCTCCTGTAAACTCAAAACCTAGCAACAGTTCAAAGAAAGGTCTTAGTTCAGAAAGCAGTGAAGTAATCAGGACACAGCTTGCTGGTAAAGGACTGGGAGATGCGGTGCTGGAGCGGAGGTACCAGAAAGGGCCCATGAAAAAGGCTAGCAGGTTTGATAGTCCAGCCTGATGTGCCTTTGGAGCAAGAGCAAACAGGCATTCCAATGGTGACAGAAAGGGTGCTGACAGTAATCAAGGTTGATATACACAAGATGGACCCTTCTGTGCAATTGGCTTACTCTGGAGTCCAGGTTTTGGGACAGTGGGGCTGTTCCTTTTTCCTTTTAGAGCTAGATATATCAGCACTGACTTTTTCTCCTGGCCTTAAATGTAATTTGTGGCTTATGTCTTTTGTATTAACAAGGTAGCACAGAGACTCAAAGGTAGGATAATCAACTACAGACAATCGGCCTCATAATGAGACGCTGTTACTGTGGGAAGTCTGTGTTTCTGTCAAAATTTGTCAAGAAATGCACTCCAATAAATGGGAGACATCTCCTTTTACAACTAATGCATGCATTTCCACTAGGAAGCTGTAGTTTTGAATTGACATATTCTGAGAAAATGTTTTGCTTAGAAATTCCTGCTTATTCCTTTGGGAAATAATTGGAATTACTTATTAAATATAATCACTTAGAATTGGAAGAAAATCCACTGTCAGGAGAGAAGAGTCAGCATTTCCCAAATCATTCTTCTTTCTGTGCCGTGCAAACGATCACTTGAAATCACTGCCTGACACAGGTCTTGTAAGAACCTGAGTCCCATTTTTAACCCAGACAAGCGTCAGAGAAAACTGTACTTCTGGAAACTACACGAGGCAGCCTTCCTAAACTGAGTAGTTTTCCAGCCTTTACAGATCCACCCATGACAAAGCAAAAACCCTCCTGACTGAATTTACACAGCTAAATAAATAACTTTCTAAGTGTTTAAATGTCATTGTGAAAGTAAAAAGATGAAATGTGCTGTATATCATCTCTACAAAACCAGAAATAGCTATATTATAAATAAACAGAGTTTGCTTGGTATTAGGGACATAGGAAATTCCATTCAAGAACAGACAAATGGCACATCTTGTCTGGTATCCTACATCTGGCACAGGCGTATAACAGATGCTTAAAATACTTGGCTCCCTTGGTCCCACAATCTCCCCTGTTCCACCTGCCACCAGTGTAATAAATCACAGTTTTCCTAAGCTCTTGTGAAAGTCTCTTCCATGCTCGCTTGCATAACGTGGGAGGTGGAAGCGAGGGCCAAGGGAATACATATTTGCCCTGTGTGATCCTTATTACACTGCTTGGTACTGAGTTTGCCCAAACTATGGTTCTGACTGCTGCAGAACACGTAAAGCATAGCTGCCTGTGTTGCCCATGTATCCAAACAAAGCAGCACAGGTGAGGACTGTGCTTGGCTCCTGGGAAAGGGGGGAGTGAACCCCTTCTCAGCCTTGTTTGCACACAGGAGGCCAGCACAGCTACTACTGGCCTGTTACCCATCAGCTGCTCTCTTTCTATCAAGGCACTGCCTCCTAATTGCACCCTATTGCTCAATGACATTTATATCCTGGTCTTGCTTTCGTAGTAACTTTGAAAGTTTAATGCATGATGACTGAAAAATGGGTTTATTGTCTCTCAAGCAGAGTTCACTTCTGTCCTTATTCCAAAGGTTATCAAAACGTGGTTCATCTACCCAGTGGGCCACTTAATGCAGGTTCCCCTCTTTAGCTGGCTGGTGCTTCTGGCCATTATCACCAGTGTGATATGCCTGCATCCGACAGAACTGACTGCGACTTCTCCCTTACTATAAATGTTACTTGCCACAGACGATCTCCTTCATAACCAACATTAAATTCAATGGTACAGTTGGTTAAAAGCCTCTAAAACAGACAAATGAAAAGCCAAAACATTTCCACTTTGGAAGTTTAAAACCCCCTTTTTATTAATTGCATTAAAGCCTCCCTGTATTCCCCTGTGAAATAGAATAGTATTTTTAAAAGGCTAAAGAGAACTTATGACTATAGGTAAAGCACCCAGCTAGGCAAAAAAAAAAAAATTGCATTTGAAGGAAAAAAATTGTGTCCCTCAATTTGAGCATATTGTCCCTACAGTCGCTAAACACTGCTTTTAGAGACTGACCTAATAAACTTTACGTGTTAATAAGGGAAAACTGAATCCTGATGCTGTGCATGGGCTGTTGGATACAGTTTGATATGTCAGCTTTCTCCATGCTCAAGGATTTTCTCATTTTGGTTCCATCCTACTGAATATAACATTCAGTGTCAAAGGTCTGAATCTAGAGCAGACCTTTGACCTAGCTACCCCAAATTTTGTATCCACAAAGGACAAGACATCAATCTGCTTGAAAGAGTGGACACATTAAAGGTGCTACAGTACCTAGAAGTTTGCATCCTATAACATATTCCAAATCTGTATTACATTCAATGAGGCTCAGTATTAACAGGAGCCCTGTGACTTTCTGTACTTCTTTCCTGTTTCACAAAAGCAATGACTTTCAGAATATTCATTTCAGTCAGGAACAGTCGTAGAGATTTTTCAAGGCAGACAAATGAGTCAGCCACTTGTTCCAAATAAATGGAAATGGTGTTCCAAGTTTCCTAGACAGCTTTAAAAACTACATACAGCAATTCAGCTGCTTAATCTATTATGTTCTACATCTCACATTTAAGACGGCACAAAATCACATCCTTTTTATTCCAGATATAAGTTGTTTTGTCCACAGCAGTCCATAGCCACCTCATTTTGTGTCTGTTGTTAACATACATGCTGGCCACCTTATTTGTGCCATTCCCAAGAACACAAGTAGTGTAAAGAGCAACTTCAGAGTAAAGAGCAACTGCTGAGGTTCCCAGACTGCCATGGATGTCCTAAATAATAGTGAACCAAATTTCTTAATGTCTGTGATTGCATTTGCCCAGTTGTTTAAGGACAATGTTAATATTTTGCTTTTTGAGGAGAAATGTTGTAAACCTCAATTAATATATCCATTACAAAAAGGGCATGAATTACAACTTTAACTGTGCAGTAAAACAGAACATCTGCGTGAATAAATAATTATAAGGAGATATATAAAACTATAAAAATAACTTCTTTACTGCAAACCTTGCCTTAACAAGAAACATAACTCCTTCCTCCCTCAAGAAATCTGAATACACTGACTCATGTCTTTGTTTAAGTGTCATGGTAAATTTGTTCTTTTATAACATGTAGTAGTTTAGCTTTGAACTTCTGAGTTTTGGAAAAGGCAGAGCGGAAAAATGTTTTCATGGGAGAGGAGTGTGCATTCCAGAGCTGTCGACTGTTATTCGTTTATGAGGCAGGGGAAAAACTGCTTTGGTTTTAGGCTTTGGTTGATGCAATTTGTTGTCTGATATTTTGTGATAAACCAGAGTTTACACTGTACACTGCAGTATTTCAATTTTCTCTTTCATCTTTCCAGCTTTTGCTTGTTCAAAATTCTGACCAAGCTTGAAACTGACTGCTGTTGAGAAAAATCAGCCGTGTACAACCAGAAATAATGATCCTTTGTAATATACAAAGTAGTCCAGTGAGAAAATAACTCATAGTTTTCTGTGAATTACAGAGCTGCACCAAAGCATAGTGGAGGAATGCAGACGATATTACTCATAAAAATAGTACAAACCAAAATGTGAGCCCTTCATGGTGTCTTTGTAACCTGAGCAACAGTTTTAAACACAATTTTCCTGGGCTCTTTCATGTTTATTTCATGTATTAACGTCTCATTACATCAAAAAATATTAAAATAGGAAAATAAAATAAACTCTCTGTAGCTTATTTATTCAGGTAAAGTAAAAAATATCTTATTGCTCTCCTGCCTTTTTGAAGGCTATTAACATACGTTCTTCCTTCTCTTTCTAGAAAAGAAAATGCAGATTGTCAGAATCCTTCAAATGTGATACTCGGCACTGTTATGATCTCTTCATTACTGGATGTTGAGCCTGGATATCAGAATTGGTATAGTGCAGTACTCTCCTATTAAACTGAGGTAATTTTCTGCCATAATTAATGAAAAAGTATAATGCTGAAACAACGCAATCAATACGTCTTTTAAAGTTTCATTTCCTGAGAAAAAATATTGCCATTGGAAAGGATCTATCTTGTCAAAAACCTTCACAGACAAAGGGTGGAAACTACATGAGAATGGTAATCCCTAGCTAGAGATTAGAACTTCTCCATTCACAAAGGCAGAAGATGTCAGGGTATTATTCTGAGAGAGGAGGCTTTGCCGAGGACATCAACTTCTTTTCAGATGCAAATTGAGATCGGTTTCTTCGTATTGGGGTGGGCATCCCTACAGTGGCCTCCTTCATAAATAGGGCTCACTCAGCAGGAAAACTGCCTTTCTGAAAGCCCACTAGTCACTGGTGAACAGTGTCACGTTCTCCCTCAAGAAGGGAACTGCACACGGCACAGGGCTGATGTAGCCACAGTGTGTTACAGGAACATGCAGCTTAGGTTGCAGACAGGAAGGCACTCAGCTACAGAATTGAGTAAAAAATACAAACTAAGCAGGTGGCTCTGAGGCTTGCCCGTAAGCATGCAGAGATGTAATTAACTTCAGAACCAAGATTTTCAGAAAGTATCTCTTCCATTCCTGGCATATCAATAATCAAGATACTGTCAGTTTTCTGTCCATTGCCCTAATAGCCTTGCACAACATTCATAGTATATTAACATGAATCCTAAAGACTTAAATGGGTTATCATAAAATCACCACTCCAGATAAAAATAAACAAAATGCAGAGATAGGAGCACAGGAAGATCAGCTAGAGGATAGATATATTCTTATAAATATATCCAACAAAGCTGCCACAGGCTGCACATTTTCTTTCAAAGTAATGAAATTCCATTACAAAACAGTAACCAACATGGAACATAGTTCTTTGAGGTCATTTAAAGCCTGTCTGTTAAACAAATGATACTCCAATTTGATTTTTTTTTCCCAATGCTTCATATTTCTTATATATTTTCAACAATTTTTGTCCTATCCGTCTCCTAAACCAGCACTTTGGACCACTGAGAAGTTGTTTGCCGAAAGCCAGAACTCTGATTTCAGTACCTTTCTGTTATTAATATTCCTTAAGTTACATTTCAGCTTCCAATCAAGGTTTGCTGTAACAGTTTCTCTTTTGATGTGAGTCCACTGTACAGTACCTTGGATCTCAGCTAGAATGCACACCATGTCATGTGGACAGTAAGAAACTATAGCTCAGCTTTCCCAAAGTAGGTTGAATCAGGAGTTTTAAGGATAATCAAAACCATATTTTTACCAGCAAGCAGAGCCAGTAAGTCATTGGAGCTATACAAATATATTCATATCCACATTGCACTTCATTAGAAAAAGAATCTCACACCCAGGAACACAAAAATTCAGAACACTGAATAATTGTGGAACCAAAAAATGGAAGAATACAATGGCTTTTCAGGGGAAGTGCATCATAAAGGGATTCCAGTAAAAAAAGGTGAATCTTCAGACTCTGTATAAACTTTTTTATGCTTTTCTTAGCAGCCATTGGAAAACTTGAGGGATTTTGTATAGAGCAGTATTACTTGCAGAAGTATTTATTACTTGTATTCTTTAGGTGACTCTTACTTATGTATGAATTGATATACAAATACATGCAAGTATGAAAGTGCATCTATGTTTTCAGCAAAGTCTGTCGCTAAATATTTAGGACCACCTGACAGTCTTTGGTAATGTCAATAGATAGGTGCCAGTCAATTTGATATTTTATGTCAGCAGGTTATTCTGCATGTGAGAGTGCATCTGTGTAAATGCAACAGTATATTTCTTATAGATGTTATTTATGTGCAAGTCTTTACAGGACTTGTGTCTAGACCAAATCTGAATTTAGACTGCTGTCACTGACAGCAAAATATACATCTTTGTTCAGTTTCTTTCATGTTTATTTTTATTTTAAATACTGGCTTTCTTTTCACTGCTAACTATAAAGGCTGATTTATCAACGTAAGTGGAAGTTACCTGAACAGCAGCCAACATAGAACAGAGTCAATAGCAACGATTCATGGGCTTCCTCAGTTTGTTGTGGTTTTTTTAATGCTCAGAGCCCATACGGGCAAGAAGCTATTTCCCATACTGTGAGATGGAAATATTGTTCAACCCTTTGTAGAATACAAAGCTGAGAAATGACATTTAAGTGATCTAGTCAAAACTAAACACTTTCCTCATCTCAGAAAGGCAGTACTGCCCAATTCAGCCAAATTGTGGCTACCTGAAAAGGGAACAATTTGATCACCTATGCCTGAAATCACACATTTTTAAGTTGTTCTAACCACAGTGTAGGCACAGCTTAATGGAATGATTTTACCATGCAGAATTATTTCCCACGTTCCTTTGTTACTCCAGTGAAAAAATGTGAAAAAATTTAGGAACTGGAAAGTCATATGATCCATAGAAAAGAGAATATTGTGGTTTCTAAGAAAAATATTTATTACCAAGCAAGCTATTTTGATTTATTAAATGATAGCTTCCCATCATAGTGTTTTTTGATACAGTGCTTGAAACCACAATGATTTTACAAAGCCAGCACCTTATTTGTTTAAAGGCACTCACTTGTGTTTTTCTTAATAGAAGTATCAGTTCATGACAATGCCAGGTTCATAGAAGCTGGTCCAGGAATAAATTCTTGAAAAATTATTTTTTTCCTAGAGTGTCCATTAAGCCAGGGCAGGCACTGTGTCCCACTGCTGGTCTTCTAACATTAGATTTATAGGATGTTATAATTAACAACAGGTGATGGGCAGCACTACATGCACAGCAAGCAAAGTGAAAAGACTGGCAGCTCAAGAGCCACTTGTGAATCATCAAAGCTTTTCCCTGGATAAACTCAGTAATAAACCTGATAGGTTTTCTGGCAATTGTTTTGGGTTGGGTTCTTTTTGTTTGGTTTGGTTTATTTGCTTGGGTTGTTCTTTTATTCCATCACCACCCTTGATCCTTTTTCGTATCAAAGATTAGGGACCATGTGTCTGTTTTTACAGTTGTGTAGCTTTTCCACTTCTGTGTTTACCATCTATAAAATGAGACAAATTATGCTTCCCTACTCACAGAGGACTTCTTGGAGGATTACAAACAAGCCTACAGAAAATTTTGAAACTATGCAGATTTTTAAGAGACACTTGTGTCTCTATTATTCCAGCTCTCTCAAATTTGCATTCTATACAAGTAACAGAAAGAAAAAAAAGGTTCAAAACATGTACAGCCTCCACTCCAATTTTAAGAAAAGCAGTTCTTCATCTTAGGACTAAAAAGAAGGGACAAAGATACTGAAACACATGCATTGGCAAAACAAAAATAAATCCAAATGAGTTTTTATTTGCATAGCTAAACAAATACCTTTTTTTCCTTCAGCTGTGAGAGTATAAGCAAGGCAAGGTATGTTGGGAAAGGCAATGACTTTGTTTAACCAAGTGAAGAAGAACCAATAGATCTAACCTTTATGAATAATTCTCAGTGTACTATCCTGATGTGGTCATGGTATTTGTGAGTTAATTACATGTTGTAACATACTGATTATAACAAAGGAGCACTTTATTTTAATTGAAAAACCACATCTGTTTTGGATAACCTACTACATATTCTTATGGACATTAGTAAATACTTTAAATGTACTAACTGGTAGAAAGATATAAAAAGAAATGTTTAAAAAGAAAAAATATTTAAAAGAAGAAATATTTTAAAATAAAAAAATCAGTATTCATACTGTAGAAAGGATTGGAGATTGTTCATGGATTTCATGCTCTTGCCAATATTCCATGATTTCCTCTACAAAGAACTCTTATACATTAAATTAATTTCCACTGAAGCACTTCTAGTGTGTTTCGTCCCTCCTTTCATCCTCCCCACCTCAAAATACACTTGAATCAGTAACCTTAAAGTTCTTAGCACTACTATATTAGACAGCAATTACTATTATTCTAGATTTATGTTACCAGGTTGCCAGCAGGAACACATGGTGCAGTGGTGAATTTATCCTGCTTGCTGCAGAGTTTGCACTTCATTAAAATTCACATAGCAGTGCTTATCTATAGCTGAGACACAACGTGGCCCAGGGGAACACTTGTTATTCTGGGTAATTAATCAGAGGTGATGGGAAATTTTTCTTAGTGTTCTTGATAATCTCTAGGGCATCATCCAACTGTGAAATTTTGGCCTTACTGAAGTGGAAAGCAAGTTTCATCAGTAACTAGAACAGGCCAAGACATTTCTCACAAAGCACTTCACGACCTGGTGTCATCTGGCAGAGTTTCTCAGTACAGTCTTTTTTCAGAGCTGGAGCAACAGTTCATTTCTATTGAATATTTCACATGCATACATTAAAAGTCCTTTCTTATGGCCATCATAAGCGTATTTTAAGAAAGGTTCTGCACATTCTGTAGGGTAGATACCTTTTTAAAGGGCTTGAATCTATACTCAAAGAAAGCCTCTTTGCTCAATGAAATTGCAATCACATCCTCAATAGGAAATTCATGGTTTTGCATGGGCAGGGAGAAAATACATAAAACTGTCAAAATGCTTGAAGATTCAAGCACATAGCTGAAAACTTCCCCTTTCTAGAGTGAGGCTAGGCTCAAAGATAATTTTCTTAATAGAAGAAGAAGAATCACTCCCTCCATCAGATGTTCAAACTTAAAGTTGTGTTACTGAAAAAAATAATACCTTAAAAAAAACCCAAAACCCAAACCCAAACCAATAGCATTTGTTTGTTATGATTGCTAGGCACAAGTTCTCAAATTCATTTATGTTGGGACCAAACAGAATTGGGTTGCTCTTAGTGAAGTACTTCAGGATAGCCAAACTTCTACTGCACAAAAGTAGTAGGAAGTTTAAAAAATTGAAAATATTTTCAATTCAAAAGAAGAATCTTCCCCAACCCAAAGGACTATCCCAATGTCAGTCAGGTCTCTTTGAAAAAGCTCAGTGATTTAGACAAGTGTTAGACAGAGCTGAAACTGTCTCAGAGTTTTTATTTCCCTTTAGCTCTTCCAGGTACAACTTTATTGTTAATGACTGTAAATGATGAATAAACATTTATTTCACTTTTTTATCAACTATTCATTAGTTTAGGCATTCTTGTCCTAAACCCAAGATTTTTTTCCAGCTATATCTATTTAAAACAACATTATTTCAAGAGTTATAATATATACAAAATAATCGAATCATGAACAGTTATGGCATATGGGACAGGAGTTTACAGGCTAAATTTAAATTGACTGATATTTCATTTAAGTGTTGTTGCAACATAGAGAACTGCTGAACAGATATTGATGGACAGGTTTATCGACACTCACAAAGAGAGCTGCAAGCTTCCGATTCCTTTTTTTGACTGACCCCTGGCTCACAGTAAATTTGTTCTGATTAAGAACATGCTGTGTTACTGCTGGATGCTCTCGTTTTGAGTATGTTGTATTAGTTTCACTGTGGCAGGAGCTAAATGAAAGCCCATATTCTCAAATTACTAAACAGCATCACGAATTCTAGCTTGGACATTCCAAAATAATTTATTTCTCATTGTCATGACTAATACAAGTTCTCCATAATAGACTCACAAAGGAATTAACTATTTTATGAGTTTAGCAAAAGTAACTGGCTCTCAGCATTAATTGCAGCCTTGAAAGTCTATCCTAAACAAGTCATTGTAATGCCTTGGATCCGAAAGAGAATCAGTTCTCTTCTTTACAGGTAGATACTTAGATGGATGTAGCTTCTTGATACTACCTTTTCTGAAAGAAAGTTAATGCTGGTATTTTGGTTTTAGAATGAGCTGTATCTTACTGATTGAGTAAATTATGAAACAAGATATTTCTGGGGTCAAGTTACCATGTGTGCCAAGGTCTGCATTTCAGTGCAGGACCTGGATGCAAGATCTGTATCCACAATCTTGAGGCACATAACTTTCCCTAAATACTTCCACTGATCAGCAGCAAGGCCACCACTCAGACAAAAAAAATTGTCTGAGTACAATTTTTATTTGTGTGCCTTGGTTCCTCTGTGTGAAAACACACTGGTGATACACACCTTAATATAGGAGTTAGGCTGATAAGCTGGTTACTGCTTGTGAAGTAATGCCATGTTGAAGACTGCTTAGCTCACCTCCTTGAACTCAAGGATAGAGCTATATGAATTGTGTCTTAAAGAACTTACAATCTTGCTGTTTAACTGTAAGAGACATCCACATTGCTTATCTAATCTTTGTATGTGTCCTGAGATGCTGATTCAGCTGTCTTAGTCTGTGAATGGCTGTAGTTAAAGCAATGTAATACTTTTCACACTGGGGACAGAATTAAGTATCTCCCTGATAGTTCGTTTAATATTTATGCAAGCGTACACGTGCTTATATATAAAATTTTCTTAATGGGGAAGTAAAATCAAAAGTCACATAGAAACAATACAAACTATACTGTATTTGGGCTATAGAAATAAGGGAAAGGTAAGATGAAGGCTCTTTGCACAAATAAATCACCTTAAACCTTGTAGGTGAGTAGCACAACGAAACCCATAAAATTTCCAATTCAGCAAAAATATCCTTTATACTTCTGTTCCCTTATTAAATGAATGAATACGACCAAGCCTGCTAGAGACAAATAGGTGGTGTGTGCTTGTCCTGCTAAGTAACATCCATATAGGTACTGGGACGCTTACTGTCATTGTATCAGGAAAAATCTGTGGTAGCGGGAGAACGGAGGAGATTACATCAAATCTCTTCAAAGATTATCATGCAAACTTTACAGGTTTCCTTGCACAGAATTACTCATACCACCCCACCAAACAGTTGAGTAGGACTGCCCCCAAAACTCTGCAAATATACACTGTAGAAACAAGCTGTATCTATACATATCTTTCTGAGCTTAGTACTACACCTAGCTACACATTTGGAAAGTAGGTTACAGGATATGCTGACCCTCAAACCTGATGGATTAAAAGAAATAATTATTAATATGATTTCTTTCAAAATAAGTAATTCCCAGCTTACAATATTTTGGAAATTAGTGAGAAAAAGAGCAGCTAAAGAGATCTGGATTATTCATAGACTTAGGCAAGATGGAAAATAATTAGATCATTCATCCCATTTTCCTGCCAATGCAGTGTTGTTCCCTGCAGTACATTTTCTAATGCTTAGTTTTTGAAGCCCCTTGAGAAGGGAGATTCCAGCATTTCCTTTGGACACATACTGGCACACTTTGTCAGGCAGGTTTATCCTCCCTCTCTTCAATCAAGCATTTCCTGTCTCTTCTTATTTCATCTTCCACTCAAGAATTCTTTCTCCTCCTTAGTGCCAGGGCCTTTCAGGAATCCAGAAGGGACACTGCCTACAGGAACAGATATTCGCAGAATAGGGTATTCCACAGTATGGAAACCTATAGCAGACAATTTTAGGAGAACATTTTAGTAGGCTCCTTTTATTGACTGGTCCTTGTGTGCCAGCTGGGCAGGATGCATCTGAAAGGTACTTAACCACCTTGGAACGTTTTCATCTCTTCAGTATGAACTTTGGGGAGAGTATCTGCTAAAACCAAAGTTTGACTGCCTCAGATCAGGTTAGAAGGACTGCTGAATGAACATCCTGCAGTGAAAAATAAGTACTATGTCACTAGTCATTTGTCCCTTTAAATAAGGGGACATAAGAAAGAGGCCTGAGGAAAGCAGAAAAATATGGAGAAAAATACTGGCCCAGTGGTGACTGAATACAAACCCATCTGTGCTGGATGGCTGTGCCCAGGAGAGTATCACATATAGGTACAACATTCACAGTCATGCTACAGACACAGTAGTCCACAGAAACTCATTCCAAGCAGTTCTGTTATTAACAGAGTAGTTGTGGGAAAAGATTTATTTCCACTCAGCAGGCTGTGTGCAGACTCAGTATCGTGAAATCCTGACGCACATTTGTGAAGAGATCCCTCTGTATCTCCTGCAAAAGCTGGTGGTTCCTAAGGAACCACGGGCCAAATATGGCCTAAGGGTTTTAGGCATCTGAAGAGTCATGTCAAGACAGGAATTTAAGTGTGTTTTGCTGAGTGGAAGTGTTAAGCTTGTCAGATTGAGTAATACAGCCTTTCAACCTGAGCAGTCCAAGTCTGCTACCTTGATGACAACATTGTACTACAGGTCATGATAAATGTCATTCTTGAACTAGAGGTTTAGCTTTGTCTTGAAAGAGCCTTGCCAGAGTACTCAGGGATATTTTCTTAGAACAGCAACAAATGTTAAATATCTTTTTGTTCTTCAGATTTGAGCAGGTGGACTTCGTAGTCATTGGTCTTGCAAAACAGTTTGCAGCAGGGAAGGATTAAGTTTCCATTACCTAACTCAAAAGACTGGCCAAATATAAAACAAAAATGATGAAAGAATTTGGTTGTAATTCGTTCTGTGTCTTTGAAGGGATAGAAATATTCTTGGATGTGTCCTTTGTTTTGACACATTTATGCCAATTACAAATGGAAGGGCAAAGTTGGAGTATTATTTCCTCCAAACTGTCTCAGCCCCACTTTGTTCTAGTGTCTCTGACAGAACCCCTTTGACAGTTCTCTTTTAATGTAATTGTTCTTGAAGGTGTTTAAAGCATCCAAAATAGAAAAGGAAATAGTTTTACAAGTAATTTGTGAAAATCTGGAAAGGATCTATAACTTGTAACTTATACAAGGCAATGTAATTTTAATAAATCTTTTGCTGCTCTTTTAGGAAAAAAAAAAGGTAGAGCCCAAAAAGGTGCATCAGTAAAATTCAGAGAGCTAAATCAGTGTCTTCCTTTTCTTTTAAGTTTTACTGAAACTGTCTTGGGTGCTGCTTACTTCAGCAGCATTAATTTCAGGAGTGAAAGTTAATTAGTGAGAAGAAAGACAAGCAAACCCAGAGTGAAAAAAAAGCATGCTTAAAGTTAGATCTTTATATACTTAATTTGAAGAACTGTAAAAACATTCAAAAAGGAGAAAGGCAGAACAAAAGTCCTGTGAAGTGCAAGATGTTTGTCCTGAACTACCAAACACTGGATGATCATCAACTGACATCCAATTTATATTTTAAAAGATAAGTCAGTCTTTAAAAAATGGCTTTTAAACTTGTGATGTGAGTAGAAAAATATATATTTGTTGCTTCAAAAAAAGGGAAAAAATAATGTAGAGTATTTTGCAGTGCTGAATTATTATTAATTTGCAACACAGTAATCACTGGTCCCACCAGCACACAATGCTTCCTGCTTCAGTGATGCACTCCCTGGGAGGGGGAAGTGAAGCTTCATTGGGCAAATCTGTGCTGCTTCATCTGGTGGTAAATTTAGGTTTTCAGTTAATTCCTTCCTAGTAAACTGTGAAAAGGCAGTTCCCGGGAAAGCAATGAAAAACTTGTCCCATTCGAGTGGGCAAGCTTCATCCATGCCACAGAACGTTTCTGACAGTAAATGATAAGGTATCCTAAACTAGATTTGACTCTGCACTCTGACAGGAGGTGAAGTAAAGAACAACCATCCACTGCTGGTGAGGGTTATGTCTATGGATAGGATTGCAGCTTGGGCAAGCCTCCTCCTGTTAGAGCTCGAGGTAGTAGCTTCAAGGCAAAGACTTTAGGATCAACTCAGTATTCGTGATGAGATTAAAGGAAAAAATACTTTTTATTGAATCAACAGTCACAGCAACTGTGAAAAAGAAAAAAGAACACCCTCTTCCTTAGAGCTATGCATGGAAGTTACCATCTGTAGTATTTCCATCTATTCAACCAAATGCACAGTCAGTCATAAAACTTACTAAAAGAAGCACAGTTCCCCTGAAGAGTCAGAGGGGAGAGAAATCAGATTCACAGGCTTTTTCTCCTATACACCAAAACAATCACGTATTTGTCAGCACTTGTGCGAGGTGCATAAAATTGAAAGGAGGAGCAATTTTAGACACTCGCACCACTTCCACTCCCACCCACAAAAAGGAAAAGCTTCTTTTTTCTTAATTCACAGAAATCAAAGAACTTGTGCATCTGCTCATTTAGGAATTTATCATCAGAAAAACAAACAAAAAAGCAAAATCCAAAAGCCCAAATTCCCCAGGAAAAAACCCCAGACAGCACACATCCCCAAACACACCACAATCAGTTTGATAGGTATGTGGGTGAGCAATATAACAATGGTTAAAGCTTTTTGATTTGCACCCTAGCGAAATAGATGAAGTCTGTTTAATGAACCATCATCGTTTAGAACACAGGAAGAACATTTTCTTGAGGTACATTTCCTGTTTTCCTCTCATTATTCTTTAGAATGGAGAGGGATGGTGCTTCCAACTCTAGCTCGTGATGCTGGGACAAATGATTCCACAGCTTGAGCTACTACTTTGATAAAAGCAGAGGAAAAAAGCTTTCTAAGTCCAAATTCCCCTGAGTAAGCACATCAAGCATCTCCACAAATACTTTGCAACAGCTTCCAAGCTCAGTGATGGCATTGCCTTGAAACAGCCCAGTGAAGGAGATGAAATCAAGTAAATACAACAAACTGTAATGTGTTTATAGTATTTTTGTCACATCTAATATAACTTCTTTATAACGCAATTATGTTGTTCCTGGGAAGACTCACTGCAGAGACAGATTACAAGCTGGTTCATTCCCTTTTCCTGCAAAAGAATCTTTGTTCACCAGACAGAACTCTTGTAAGGCAAGTGACTTCTAATTCAGTTGTGGGCAGCTTTATGACTCTCTATCACAACATGTGCCTGAGCCACCTTCTTTAATGAGCCTTGGGGATTTTACATTGAACACAGCAATTGAAAACCTTTGTGGCTAAGCAGTTGTCAGTATGGGTCTTCCAACAGACTTAAACCATTTCCATTTATGTTTCAGTTGATATTCCATGCCATTTATTTCACAGATGCTGCCTCATCCCAGCTCCTTTAGCTGCTCTGCATCATGTAACCCTACCCACTAGAAGTGCAATTCGTGGCAAGCAGAAGAGGCCATGAAAGCTGATGAAAAGCTCACTGCTGTTTGTGCTGTCCATTGCAGCACCAGCTCAGCCTGCAGAGCTTGGTCAGGTATTTGAGCAATGCCATGAAAACCACAGCTCTCCCCGCTCTGCACACAGCTACACAAACCACTGACGCTCTTTGGGCGTGAATGATTGCTGGCAGCACCTAACTGTGAGGAGCAGAGGGCACGTTTTGATTGTGGAGGTCACAGTCAAGTCCTCTAAGGAAAAATTCCAGTGACTTCAGCTCCAAGCAAAGCATACATACTGGCTAATAACACTTGGTCTCCCTTCTCTGTCAGATATGACACTTTAGCTCTGCCAGCCACCTAAGAGTTGCTAAAATAAATATGCAGTGCTACTAGCAGGTACTGTTTCCACTTGTTTCACCCCCCATTCATGCTGTCAAGTTTCTCTAAAAGAAAAAGAAACCCTGGGTTTTTTTGATGGGGAAGGAAGGCCTCAATTTTGTATCTGCTTTCTTTAAATTACCAAAGCTTACACATTATGTAGTAATATTTGTCCAGTGAGTTTGACACAAGTGACAGTATTTAATTTAATACAATCAGTCTCTGCAGAATAATTTCCCCAGGCAGCAGTGTGGTAGGTTGCATGATGTTCAGACTCCCTCTTTGTGTTGTCCACGCTACACAAACAGTACACTCAAATTAGGAAGATGTATTATGTCAGATACACTGCTTTCTCTTCTTTAAGGATATTTTGAGATGCAAATTCTCTAAAAACGTAACGAAATAAAAACATACAGACCTGAATTCCAAGCCTGTTCTCACACAACTAAATTGTTGTCTTTCTTTTTTTCCTTCCTTCCTTTTAAACTATTTTGGTTTTATCCCATGATTTCATCCAAGTTTTACAATTGTTGTATTTTGGAGATAGGACATATGGTTTCTTAAAGCAGGTTCCCACTTCCATGGCAAGGTCTATTGAACATTCCAAATTAAGTGTTTCTGTTAAGCTATATGTAAATTTGTATGTGATTGTTCACATTTGTTTTATTGGTTTAGTGGGGCAACTCAGATTCTGCTTTTCTTATGAATATCTAATAGAAAGATTCCAAGGCAGAAACACAGCTAAAGCAGCAGTGAGGATGCTTTAATATTTTGTAATTTATTTCTGCAGTTAATTCCGTAGCTGATTCATCTGATCTCTGACTGATTTCACAGGTCACTGGACTTGCCAACACATTTTTGTTCTGAGCCACTTCTTTGCCAGACCAAAACAAAAGTATCCTCAGAAAGGAAACAAACTTGTCTTTCTACCTCTGCTGCTAAATACAAGACAGGGCAGGAAATAATTATGAGAGACAATAAAAGGAGTAAAAGTACTTCCTGTGCATAAGCACACATGTACTCTATTCCATAAAGAAGTTAACTTAATGCATAAAATTCTAGGAAATATTTCAAACCCAACAATACTTGACTGTTCAGTCCCGGATCAATACTTCTTTATGCACTTTAAATGTATAATAAGAAAGCAACCTCTGAGCTAAAAGGCTTTATATTCCAAGCTAGATCCTCTAGTCCTCCATCAGATGCCAGTGGGATTCTCAAACCTGTCAATGTTACAATCTACCCCTCAAAGTGAAGAAAATTCTCCATTTAAACCAAAATATCCTGTAACAAGAAACTTGGGTAATATCCTCTTATAAATGTAGCCAAAATGTCTCAATATGACAAGTGCTCCCTGACAGAAGGCAGAAGTCCTCTTCATAATGTGATAGGGACATATTATACAAGAGTTTTCACATCATTTATTGGGACACCATTCACCATTTTCTGTGGATATGAAACTTAAAAAATGTTAGCATTTATTTATTTCTACCCAGACTTCAGTGTTCTAAATGAAACAGACTGGTTTATTGGCATCTATAAGATCTTATATTTATTAAAGGATGAATCTATGGTAAGTTTAAATGCTAACTCAATTAGGGTGTTTACACGGGGTCTTTGCACAATGTTTATGAGATGAAGTTTGAAGTAAAACCCAGACATGTTCTGTTTCTGTTTTGTACCACAAAGATTTCAGTGCAGCTAGGAAACATACTTCAGTGAGTCACATCTTGGAAAAGAAACAGATAAATGGCTAAAAATGCAATAATAGTAGGATATCTGGAAATAAACACTAACTGAGCTAGCAGACAATTTTGTAATCCTGCTCACAATCACTTCTAGTCCATGTTCAGGATGTTTCTTCTGCTACCCAAGTTAAAAAGAAGGGAGACAATCACTACTCTTGATGACATTACATCTTTAAGAAGGGCAAAAAGCAACAGAATTAATTGGTGTTGCTGTCCTGTATTCAGCTGAGTAAGGCTGTAGAGGTTGAGACTCCAGGTATTTGCCTTTGCAGCTTCTAGCTTATCAACAGCCCTTATTGTTTAACTACATTTCAGATCTCAGAGTTCCTTGCTAACATAATTAGCCAGTGCTTTAGTCTTGCAAAGGCACACAGCATTATACAGGTACCCCTGTCATGAAGCAGGAATTGAAAGCAGGAATTGTACATGCACTTACAGCAGCAGAAATGTAGAGGCCAAGCAGCACCAGTCCTGTTGGTATCATCATATACCTACAAGGGTTTTCTTGCACAGGGGTATTCATTACACATTTGCACATCAAACATCAATAGAAAAAGGAGAAGATGCTGTGGTACATCATGAAATACAATTAATTTGTCAAAATTAAGGCCCTTGTTGTGTTTGAAATCTTTCTCTTGCAATTTTAACTGTTCACTTCATCCCTGCTTTTTGGGCGGGGTAGGAACTGTGTAGGAAGTTACAGTCCAGTGCCTCTGTAAAGCAGAGGAGTAGGGTAGGTTCTGCAAGTAACTTTCTGGCAGTTTTTGGCTCCACATGTCTCTTCTTCACCTAAATACATTCCAACAGTTGAAAGATTTTGAGTTAGGCCTACACCCTTTGTCACAAGAAACACTGCCTTACTCATCTCCTCTACCTCAAAGCAGGGCTTTCTTACATTGCACAGGCTGAATCAGAAACAGAGCCAAAGTAATCTTTAACCTGAAGCAACCTTTTTCTTTAAATGTATTACTAGAACAGCTGCTTGCTGCATGTATTGCATTTGCAAGCATATACTGTCACCTTTTCCAAGTCACTAGGAATATATTTTGAAGCAGAAGCAAAGAGAAAAATATCCAACAAGTCATCTGATTTATTGCAGTAACCCTCATATACATGCAGTGTTAAAGTGATCATATGGTTGGCTGTAGAAATGCTATGTAATTCAGTTCAGTGGAAAGGTTTAAAGGATTAAGTGATACACATATGCTTTTGTAATTACATCAATATGTTAAAGAACCCAGTTTTTAAAAAAGTGCTAAATCACTGTATAGGATATGCAAGCTAAACCAAGAGCCTACTTTGGAGAGAAAAGTGAAAAGATATATTTGCCAAGTTAGATAGCAAAAGTTTTGGCACCTCTGAAGACCTGGAATGCGTCTACACATAGGTGTGATTCAAAACAGTATACACACATTTCCAACAGCAAGATCTGCAATTCCTCACCATCCTACCAAAAATGCTAAAGGATTCTGATAGTCTGTGTACTACCTTGGCTGAGCCTGCGTGTTCACTGGTGCCAGATGCCATTCTGAGTGGTTTTAGACTCCTGCCTGAATAGCAGGACTTGGTATCCAAGAAGTCCCTAATGCTGTGTTATTCATGAGAAGTAAAGCATGGGGACTTACCTTTCTTTTTATTGGTTTGTCTGGGCTTGGGGCTTTTTTTTTAGTTTTGTTTGTTTGTTTTTCTAAAAAGCAGTTTATCTAGAATGATGTTTCCTGGTCTATCCATCTGTTCCTCCCCTGAATAACTTTTGAGATTGCTGGGCAATTTGAAACTCATCCTGAAAGATGTCTAAAAGAAAACTCTATCCTTGCACAAGTTCCTGAAAGTCAGTGGGTGAGCAGTGGGTAGAGACACAACTTGGCATCTTCACAGATGGAAAGGCAGACAAGATTCATCTGTTAGTCATTCAGTTTGGCCTCAGGAAAACAAAAAATGCAAATCCAGGAGAAATCAAAATTCATTGGTTTTGCTGCTCACATAGCAACTTGGAAAATCCAAGTCTTTCTATCTTGGGTGATACATAAACAAACCATTAGGGATCTAATCCTGCTTCCTCAACTATTGATTGAGTTAAGAAGGGAACATCAGTAGAAATACAGGGAGACAATACAGTTTAGGAACTTACTCTTGTATTCCACTCTAACACCACATCTTCCAGACATCAGCCTGTTTGGTTGGGTTCTTTTGTGTCGTGTTTGTTTGTTTTAAAGTGTCACAGGACAGTTACATGTTCCAGAATAATGGATTTTTCTTTAGGGAATATCTGCTTGATGAGACTATTCCTCAAGGACCCAGTTTAGACTAATGATACTAAACAGCAATGATAAACACATAATTCAGTTTTAGCAAGCATTCTGCTTCAGGGTGATCTGCATGGCAGAAAACCAGAATACATTACAACATTTTTCATTGGCTTAACTTGTCATGTAAAATCAGGCTAGGACTCCCTTGTAGGCTAACTACAGCTCTTGGGGTGTCATCTAACAGTAATTTCCATTAACAAAGCAGATATTTTCCTGGTTAGGCTGTACACTGAGCAAAGGAGAGATAGGGATAGGCTGGTCTTAAAGGAAAATCTCTAGGAATAATCCATTATGAAAAAGCAGACAGGGATAGGAGTTTCTATTCCAATTTGAAACTATCTTTTGATAACATTAGTGACTCACAAAAAATGGACTAAGTTTTAAGCCACGTGGATGTTACATTGGGTTTGAGCATGATGGAAGAATTTACCAACTCCAGTCCATTAGTTAACCTCGTTTTGATTGGGGTTCCATGTTCCCTTGAATAAAAAGTTACAATGATCTACCATAGCTTGTGTCCTGTGGGGGAAGAAGTGTTCAAAACTGCTAAGTGATCTTAGTGACATAAGTGAGCTTATTTCCAAAACTTTTTCTATAGGTCTGTTAGATTCTGTGTAAACCCTATGACAAAATACGAATCCTGATCATAAAAAATCTTAGCTAGAAAAAGATGAAAAATGGTTTTTTTCACTTCATTTGTACTAAAGTGTTATCTTCTACTCTTAACAAAATGTTTGTAATCAGAATTTTGTTTAAGTAGATTCAGACTTTAGCATCTGATATTTGATGTTCAAAATATGAGCTGTCCTTATGGCACACATATATTTCAAATATATTTTCTTCTTGACTCAGTAAGGGAATGTTCAGCCTCACATTTTAAGGGACAGAAGTTGCCATCACAGGTTTAAAAGACTGCTTTCAGATGGATTCAGCTGGAACTGGCTGCTAAAAAGAACATGCCCAACAAACACATTTCTCATTTAGAACTTGAGCAAAGAAGCCTAAGTGTCCAGATGAACATTTCTGGATTTATTTTTCCTACTGCTAGTGTTTGTTCAGAGAGACAGGGCAGCTTACCAGGGTAGCTGAAAAAGACAGGCTTATCAGGGTGGTTGAGTGAAAAAATAGGTTGCCGTGTTAAGAATACCACTGAACATGGCATAGCCAAAATACACACCAGACTGTTGCTATTATGCTGAAATAGCCACATTTCTGTCTAGCTTTCCTTCTTATGCACTGCCTGCATCCAGCATCCTGCCTCAGTGGCGTATGTGTCCCACTGAATTGATTAGGAGGAATGGTAATTATTCAGATCCTCTTAATTATTTATTCTTCTGCAGTGCACATATTAGTGCCTGGTCCTTCCAGTGCTCACTCATCTTCAGCAATGACATTCAGCTAGTTTACCATATGCAAATTCTTTTGAATATTGTGCTCATCCTCACCATGGCAAGTCAGGGACACACATTACCTGGGTACAAGACCAACGTTAAGATAAACACAGAATTTGTGGAAGAACAGCCTGATGTTCGATCTTTTTAAAAACAGAGTGAATCCTTTCCACTGCTCATTTGTTTTTCCTTATGCACAACCTTCCATTTAGCAACACATTTCAATCTGGAGGACAATTTAAAGCACTTCAGATTTGTAATGAACCAGATGACAGAAAAACAGTGCAACCATCATTCTGATCTACACATGTCCCACAGGATGGAAAACAGATGCCAGTGTCCAGCAAGAGGACTAAGTTTGCTTGAAAGAAAATGTGAAGGAATTGTTGCACTGTTGAAAAAAAAAAAAAGCCTTGCCTGAGAAGAGCTGTACACAGTAGAAACCGAAAAGCTTATCGTGTATTCTACTGTATTTACTACTATTGAAATACCAGATTCTGTGGTTTGGGTTTTTTTATCTCATCCTACTCATAATCTTAGAGATTAAGCAAAATGAATTAGTAACAGAACACCTTATAAAATAGTAAAATATCCTTCAAGTTGTTAAAGTCTACAAATTTGGAAATAAACAGTAAATCACCAGAGAATTTAGTCACACTGCAGAAAAGAGATAAAGTGGTCATCAGCCTGTCATAAGCAGTATTGCCTCTTACAGCAATACATACCTTTTCTTTTAACACTCTGTCAGAGTCCTTTCTCTCTTACCTTTGTGGCTTAGAATCTTATCTGCATCCACTGCAGGCATATTTCAAGCTTCACAGTTTTCAAACATTTGCATTAAGTTCTGAAACTTTTACTAAAATATGGAAACCATCCACATAACAGCCCAATTTAACACTTTGCCTTCAGATAACACTCCTACTTTCTTCAAAACAGGGCTTTACTTAAGATGAGTCAAGCATAGACACAGTTCACAATACCCACAACATCTGCTGCTTTCTCGCTGGAGGTTATTTAGAATGAAAAATAGAAACGGGAACTATGCTCTTTAACACTTTACAAACAAAACCATCATAATTATAAATGCCTTATTCCTCATCACAGTGGTTTTTTGTTATCAAATTCAAAATGATAAAAGGAAGGAGTTGGGTGGCATCAAATCAAGGCATTTCTAGAGCCTTTGGTGCAACATGGTGCTTCATGTTTTGTAAATCCACCTCTATAGTCCAGAAAAACATGGGAAATGCCAGATAGATTACTTTGCCTATAGGCTGGTAGAAGACATTCACCCAGAAGAGGACCATGAGATACTTCCCCTCCCAGGCCTGGGAAGAGACAGACATAAGCACAATAAGCTTAGCTCCCTATGCTCCATCTTCTACAGTCACCTGCTGAGGTGGCCCTGGTAGTGTTTGAGGTTGATATGCCATTATAATTATAAAGTTGTTGATCACTTTCAAAAGTATTTTTTAACCTGTTCAAAATCTACTACATTTGAGTTACATTTAATTCATATTTTTCAGGGTTATTTCAAGCCTTCCTGAAATATGAGGTTCACAAGCAGATTTACCAAATAAGATGTAAACTTCTAATATAATCCCTCCCATTTCAGGAGACCTAACCAATACTTTTATAACATCTCTGCCTTCATTTTATTAACAGATACAGGATGGAGAAAGTGTATGCATGTATGTATAGAGAATAGGGAAGTTGGCAAATTAATTTAGAAATGGTTAAATGCTCATCCTACCTTCCCTCCTTCCTCCCCTCCCTCCCAAAAAAGTACAAAACCAAACCACAGCACTTTTTAGAGGCCAAAATACTGAAAATCATTCCTCAGTTAGTGTTATTTTTTCAAAGTGTGGTATGGCAGATATTTTATCAGCATGAATTCTAAAAACCATTTATATATATTGATATAAATATATGCACACTCGTTATTACTTTTTCCCGAGAAGAATGACACTTAAACAACAAATATAAACCCACCTCAAAAGCCTTAGCATTTCATTCTGGTTCAGAAATGCATCTTTCCATTTTCACTGTCTCCTTAAGTGTGGCAGAGAAAAACAAATAAGAGTATTAAAAAAATACAGCAGGAATCAAGAGCACTTACCACTTGGAAGAAGATGTAGCAAACTGCAGCCAGCTCCAAAATGGCCCTGCTAGGGCTGTAGCTTCTTGGCTCTACCAATAATGAGGAGAAAGCCACAAAAGAAGCACAGTGGGGAGAAGAAAGTTCTTGTTGCAGTCTTGCCAATTTTCAGATACGGTATTTTTCATTAAGAGCTAGATGTCCTCAAGAGACTATATGATTTTTGCATTTAGAAACAAAAACAAAGAACCCAGATCTTTTTGATTGAAACATATTTACATAGACATGCAAGCACAAAGTATCAAAACAATCCTCCTGCACCCAGCTTCTGAAGCTCTCTAAAGACAGGGAGGTGGCAATAACACACCATAGAAAACGAGCTGTGGGAAGGGTTAAGTGAGACCAGGTGTACCTCAGTACCAAGGTTCTGTTTGCACTGAAGGACTTAGCAAGTGTTTTCTATCATCACAATCCTTCTAGTTTCTTCCTGCATCTTATTTTTTCATGATGTGCTCTTGTTATTTATTCAGTATCAAGAACATTTTTTAGTGTTTTTTAAATGTTATACAAAGTCCAAGTCATTAAATATATTTAAAGCTAGTTAGTAACTAAACAAGCTTCTATAAACTCCTGGAAAGTAGCTGAAAATTATCTCTTAAGATGAAACTGAGTAAATTTAGGCATAATTTCATGCAGAAGTCAGGACACTTGCACATAGAGAAAGTCGCTGGTAGCCAGCTAGGAAATGAACTTCAAGTGCTTTGGCTAGTTTGTGGTATCTGCCCATACATAAGCACTGTAATAAACATAAGATGATTTCTCTCTCAGCAAAAATAAGAAATCATTATCTCTGATTTTATTTTTGAAAGACAGGAGTAGATAAATATATTAGCAGGGGCAGTGTGGAAAAAAAAAATCACAGGTTATCTTACAAAAAGTTGTTCATTTGCCTGTTGGAGAATAAAATGAGGCTTAACTGCAACATGCATACTTCTGACTGAAACTGTAACCCTAAAACCACCACAGAGCTGCCACCTAAGCATGGGGGGATCTAAACTTCAAAGATGCCTTACTTCTAGAACTTTCTTCTGTGATGGGACCACTTGACTAGAAGAACATGAAAGACAAAGAAATTTATTAGGAGACTAGTGATGCTCGAAATTTGAAGTTCAATGAAAATAAGAAGATATGAAAATAAGAATCTGTGTCTCAAGAAAGGCTTATTCCTACTTTGTCACTTTGAGAGGATGTTCCTTTCATGTAACACAAGACAATTTTGCAGGAAAACGTAAAAAAAGGAAATTAAAACTTGTCAGAGAAGTGAAGCAAACTTTGAAATCTGAAAAAATAACATTTGCAATGAACATTTCCCCATCCTTACACTCCTATGCAAAGAACATGCTTGAATCCTGGAAGTTAACCACACTTACACGAACTCGACTTCACATTTCTCACATTGAACCTGACCTCTTATGGCTTCAGACATGAAATCTGAAGTTGGCCCTCCCTTTCACTTAGTCTCACTTCTTTCAGAATGACTCAACAGTGAAGTTTGTTACTTAATGCTGTTCCATAAAACAGTTAATCCAGACCTGACCCCTGTACATCCTACTTCTGGCACAGTTTGACTGGCGAAGAGCTGACCATGCACATATGGCTGGCTATTAGTGATTTGCTTTAGGTTTCCATGGAATCAGCGCAGACAGGAGTGATTTTTTTTTTTAATTATCCAATCAAGAAAGAGTAAGGTGAAAAAAATCAAATAACTCTCACATGCTGATCCCTGCACCAACCTCGTTTGCACAAAAGTTATGGTCCTAAAACAGTAACTTTTCCAAGTCAGCAGGCTTAAGGCAAGGGCACTGCCAGTCACTCCTTCTGCCAAGAGAAATTCATTTTTTCATGTGGGACCTCATTCCTGACCATCAGTACCTACAATTTCCTCTGAAGAAAGTCAGAATGAAAAATACCTGCAAGACAAACTAGCCTTATGCATATATAATATGTCCAAAAAGTATTATTGTTCTCATCATTGTAACAGATCATTAGTATTCCCTAAATAGTCACCTTATTTGTATGCATATGATAGAAGCTCTGCAGCTCAGTGCGGTAACATCTAGTCCCTAACCCTAACACAAAATTACAGAGTGCCTGGACTAAGGTGCTTAAATCTGTGCTTAGCCACAAAATGCTGAGCACAACTAATTCTGCAAGTCTCTAGAAAGTTTTGATGCTCAGCACCTCTGAAAAGAAGCCAGGCTTCAGGCAGTGACATTTGGAAAATGTTGGCCAAAGCTCCTTGGTTAAGCTCTGCATATCTTGTTAAAGGATTCTGTAAACATGAAGCAAACAGGCAATCATTGTGTGGGCTGAAGGCAGCAGTGCTTGAGATACACACAGAGGAGCATTTTGATTAGAAGGATGTGATACCAATTCAACATTAGCTTGAGGTGGCTGACAGGAGTCCACCTGATGACTGATAAATGCAAAGGCACACAGACCTGAGGCTGCTTGTTTCTGTTTGTTATTTTTTTAAGAATTCCAAGTTTTGTCTTCCCCATTCCATAGATTAAACATGCAAAGTCCTTTATACCGTATCTCAGGGCTTAAATAAGGCTTTTCCCTTATGATAGGCAGCACTGTGAATAATGGAAGAATTTTTGGAAGATTTGTTAGAAAAGCAGAAGGCCCAGACACTCTAACTGTACCCTACTTGCCTGATAGTTGACCCTTTTCTTTCTCTGTTGCAGCAAATGCTTCTTTCCTTCTAAAGTTTTCAGGGATCGTTCTGGCAAAAGCAGAGATACCCCTTTACACATCATAGGACTCACTAGTTTTTTAACTCAGGACAGTATTTTTCTGTTGGCTAATTGCCATAACTCATGGCCACTTGCCACCATCTTGGTAACAGTGATAATAAAACTGATTGCATTTGTTAAAGACAGACTTGTGTTTACAGAGTTTCTTAGCAATCTTTTATTTAGGTTCATTTCAGCTCTCAAATTGTAACTTATTTTTCATTTGAACAATCACTGATAATTTATAAAACCGATTTCAATTTTTGTTCTTGCAATCAGTCATTCAGTTTGTGGGCACATATTTAGCTGCTTCAAATTCCACACACATCAGATGACTGGAACACACATTCAAAGCAAAGAGTGACTTTAGATATTTGGCTTTCCAGATGCCCTGCTGGAGACAACACAACAAGGCCAACCTTCACCAAATATGGACCACCCATTTCTGAGAACAAGTTTGCCTCAAAGTGTCTCAAACTGAGGATCAGACACTTTTTAAAACTTAGGCATATTGTCATAATTTGTATCAGGTACAATTTTAGAGTTACTATTTTTTAAAAAGTAAGGAAGGTGAGACATAGATGTTCACTTTAAATGTTGCTTTTAAAAACCAGGTGCAATTTTGTTTGTGACAGCATCACTGATTGCTCTGGAAGTTTCAGCACTTTAGAGGCACGAATAAAATAAGATTGAAGTCTTAATCAGACAAAACCCTTTTTATTTCCTAGTAGTTTAAGCTGGAGAAAGAGGAATAGAAGAAATCTATAACATATGAGCAAAATTATCTCTAAATGGAGTGTTTAAAAATATTTCCATCAGGCATCAGTAGACGGGTCTTTAAATGAAAGCCAAGTATTACAATGGCATCTATTTTAGGTCTTGCATTCCAAGAGAGAAAATATGAGCCAGATAAGTTAGTCTGTGTTGACATGTAAAGTACATCACTCCCATTAGAAGGGTTGTTGTGTATCTAAATGACCCAAAAGATGCTCTGTGGCTCAACTGAATACCAGAGAACAGAAGCGTAAATGAATTTGGACATGGGTAATTCAATTGTAGTTCTTGCACTTCTGAATCAGCCTGTATGTAAACTGCCACCAGACAGAAAGCACCTGGGAAAGCTCTGCTAAGAGGGCTTGATTCTTTGACAGCTTTGGATGACAGCCTACATAAACAGAGAGTCAAGAAAGAGAGACATTGTCCTGTTTTTTCACTACAGCATTGTTTTTAAAATCGCCTCCAAAAGCCCATATTTACAATTAGAGAGCCTCCTCTGCACGGGCAGCATATAATTACATGCTTAGGGTTTTCAAGATATGCTTGATATTTTCAGCACTCTTCACTCCAACTCATGCCGGTTTTTTTTCAGTGCTTATACCTCATTCTCCCCTGAAACCTCTAAAACTGAAATTTTTGCACACACAAAAGCTTCACTTCTTAGTTACTAACTTCATGTATGACATCACTTCCTTTTGTTGTTTATAAGCAAGGAGATTGTTCAGAAACGTCCTGGATTTGTGTAATCTAAATGAATTGAAAAAAATAATTTAATCTTTATTTAGACAAAATAATGAGAAAATCAACAAGATGTCAAACTGACACTGATTTCAGTAGTAATGACAGTAACTGATTAACTTCATTCTGCTTAACAATGCTGCTTACATTCTTCCTGCCTCTCCTTAAAGTCAATTACTTCAAAACTCAAGGGATTTCTCTTATGCACATCTGCAAATTCAGTGTCAGATCCAGATTCACATTTTGGTGGTGAATCAAGCTGGCCTCAGTTCACCCAATGAGAGCCCAGTTTTTACCAGACAAACAAATTGAGGTGACTTAATACTTGTGGGGTTTAACTGACATATTTACTTGCTTTTGCCATCCTTTTTTTCACTTCTAATGAATCAAACATATTACTCCACACTGCTGATAAATTGAAGATGATAGGAGAGAACAGATGAGATAGACATTACCAACTTTAAACAAAAGACGCCCAGCTTAACTCACTAATATCTGATACCATCAGCCCTTCAAAGGGAGGATTATATTTTTGAAAGGATTGGGAAAAATAACTAAGGTTTAGAATTTTTATTTTTTAAATTTAAACTATATTAATGGGAAACTAGGCATGCTAGAAATATTCGAAATTACTGCACCTTCAAAATTATATCTCTCAGTAGAATACATATACTTAGTGACACAGATTATCTATATGTATTCTCTTTATATAAATGTTGGTAATGAAAGACTGATCAGCATGTCAACAGATAAGGAATTTACTCAAATTCTTGGAAAATGAAAAAGCTGAGACCTGATACGTACACACAGTTGTTTAACAACATTGCAAACATAAAGTGTGAGTCCACTTTTTAGTACAGATACCAAAAAAAAGACAATTTGTTACTTAGCATCTAGTTGTGACCTAAGCCAAGTTATGAATTGACATGAATTGGACTTTTTCCACCAATGGGAATGAAACTTGGCTGGTTTTTGTGCAAAGAGATACGTGACTCTACACAGAGCTCAGCAACAAGTCATGAGACCTAAGGCTTGGCACTGCCAGTGACTCGCTGGGAACCTTCAGGCAAATGATTCTTTCCATTTTCCTTTGTTTTCCTAACTCGAAGTTGGTAGTAACAAAACTTATTCATATTTATCCTAGAAAGGTCTTGTGGCGGTAAGTTGTCTTCAGGTCTAACCAGCATTACTACAAAACTGGCAGTGTTAGGCACTTCATTCTGTTGAGAGCAGAGACATCACTTCATTTTCTCCAGTTGTGCTCCCAAAGGAAGGAGTACCCCCTTCCCAATTGTTTTTAAACCCTGACTGAAAACCAACAGTCTACCTGCTGATGCTGTTTTCAGTGGGCTATTTACACTTTCACATACATTTGTTGTTATACTATTGGTTCACAGGCTTTTCCACCAAGTGGGAACAAGATTGGGCTGCTCATATCAGCAGTATCAGTTTGCTGCTGAGCAATAGCAATTCATAAGACCTGAGGAGTGATCTTGTGCCTGTTGCTCACATTGACTTGTACTGATTACTCCCGAGTTCTTTCATGAGAGGCACTGAGATTAATTAATAATCAAAGACTTGCTTGGGCTGAGAGAAGCAACAGCATCCATGTGTAAGCCAAATTGGGATAATCTCCTCATGTTACTCTCAGGTTTCTGCTGTAAAGAGAGACTTACTTAAAATATTGTAGAATACTTTCTTGGTCACGTAGGGCACAGTTTTCCGCTGCTATCATTTGATGCAGTGAAAAAAGTCAGAGGACCAGTTTAAACTGAATCACAGGCATTTCTGCTGAGAAAGCAACAGCTGCCTCAAAGACGTTGAACAATGAGGTCTGCTTTGAAGAGCTAATGCAAGTTTATTTGCTCTGCAACAGAGCAAACCTTCAGTTCTGATTTTTTTTAAACATTCTTTCAATAGTTTAGCCTGGGTTTTGCACAACCTTTACAGAATTAAGCACTCTAGCAGACTGCTGCCAACAAAGGTTGCTTAATTCCTCAGTAAAGGGGGAGTCTTGTTATTTAAATAAAGTAGCTACTGTAGTAGATTTGCAGATATGTTAAGAGTATTACAGGATCTAGAGGTAGATTTAGGAAGAAAATACTATAAAGCAGGAAAAAATTAAACAGAGTACTTATTGAAACTTGAAAGACATTATGACATGTGATGCGATTGCATCAGATATGAGCAGGTGGAATTGTGTTACCTGTACATGGAGTGTAATGCATGTTGCAAAGTGAGACTTGATTACAATTACACTTCCCTTTAAAACATGGTCACCTTTTATATCTACCACTGCCAATTACACTGGAGGAAGAAAACAGAAGCCACAGGGTTCTTCTGTCTGCAAACCACCATATTATGTTTTCCTAAGCACCAGTATGTTAGCCACAATTTTTTGTCTGAAACTGGACTGGTGAATTCATCTGCCATAGATTTGCTGTGACAGGACAGCAGCTGCTGCATTATCAGAGCAACCACAGCAACACAGACTATTTAGTCTAATGCCTTCCCTGTGGTGATAGGGTCTCTTTGCAGTAGCCATTCCGGAAAAAATGTCTGGAGTCAACTCAGTTTCCATTCTTCAAGTGAACACAAGCTTTCATTCTGCTTTACTCACCCAAATGGAAGTAGTAAGTGCTGTGGTATTGCCTGGTCACTGTGAGTTCCTCCAAATCCAGGATTTTAGTAAAAGTAAGCAGACCTTGTAGTTTATCTCACCCAGAAAGACAGAGAGAACCCAAAGGCCACAGACATGCACAGAAGGTACTGACAGCTTTAACTGAGTCCTGAAGCACCAGGAGGGGAATCCTTGCTGCTGACCCTTTCACAGGAAGGGAGTTGCATGACTATTCCACTGGAACCTTTCAGACTTGTATTCTCGAGTGTAGATAATTATATTTTTTTACTGTGTAAGTCACACTACACCAAAGGAACCAGAGAGTCTTCTGCAAGTAGGAGCAGCTCAATGGTGCTTTCTTGCTGGTTTTCTTCCCTGGCCCATGGTACATTACAGCAGATGGACTGCCTGTTGCTCTAGGTTGACGGCTGACTGTGCCTGCTTTGAAACAAGGTGGCAGGCTCTTGTCCAGGATTTGCACAAAAGCCTCACATAAAAACATACGTCTGTGTGTTTAGCTAGTGATACATACACTGGAAAGACACAACCAGTCTAAATTTTTTCAGCTTGTGAAAGTTCATCTGTCAGACCAATCTCTTGAAGAAGCACACTGGGATTTTATTGGAAAAAATTACTTCAAGAGAAACATTCTCCCAGCACTCTCAAAAACCTGTATGCAAATTTGCTCCCTTTAGAGAATAAACAAGTGTTTTTGCAGACTCAGCTGCAGAGGTTTTATTGGCAGGTTATTAAAAGCTGGAATTTTTTTTAATATCGTTTCAAGAAAAAAATTTAGACACTTATGGGAAACTGACAATACTAAAATACGGAGGAAGAAAGAGACACTTGGTAAAATACATGAGCAAAAACCAGAGCTGGTTCTCCTCAGAGCTTGATTTGCCTAAGTTATTTATGATCTCCACAGAAGCCCATGGATTTGCATAAATTTAAAGAGGAGTCAATGTATTTGCTGCACAAAGTGAATGCACAGGAATTCTTTCCTTTCCCCATATTCCTGGACGATGTTTTGCTACTAGAAATTACAAACCAACTAAGCATTGAAAAGTGCTTTTCCTCAGCAGCACTGTTTGGTGTAAACATGGTCTGGTTTATGATTTTTGTTTGGGATGATAACAAACTCTAGAATCAATCAGTTTTTAACATAAGGTGTGATCTATCTTTTTTTCTTTACTAGGTATTTATTACACTAATAATATTCCTTTGGTATCTCAGTGTCCCCATTATTTGACACTATGGATATCTGCCTGTGTATAAATATTTCACAAACTACCCATAAACTTGCAGATACACATATAAATCATTAACAATTGTAAGGAAAATTCTGGCATGTTTCAAGTCAATGGCAAAACTTTCCTTGACTTCAGCAAGGATCAGATTTTGCCTCTTCCTCCTTTGCAATGTCTCTAGCAGGTGTCATTGCCCTTTTAATGCCAGCTGTCAGCAGGTGTCTTTGCTAGAAGTTCCAAATAACAGCATTTGCCTTATTATCCAGCATATTAAAACTGTATTTTCTGCTGGCTCACACTGGGCTTTCAGTCTGAGGTGGAGATTGTGACATCTGCTCAAATGAGATTGCTCACTGCTGGAATGAATTCCCAGATCATTCCTTAGTGGGTTTGGAGCTAATAGAATCATAAATTGAAGTTGATTTGTATTCTATATGGCCAAAGAGTTGCAATAAAGCCTTAGGATGGTTGGATCTTCCAAAGCACCCTGCCAGTTAGAACTGTTGTTTATACCATTGACCTCATTTGACCAACGGTCCAGCACTGCGTTGCATCCAGTAGGTTTCTGTGCTGGCATGTGGCAAACACGTGAGCAAATCATCTGGGTATAGAAATTATAATATTAGCAAATATCTTGGATCTCCAGCGCAGCTTTCAGTCCAAGAGCTTTAAATAACTACACATGTTAATTAATCTCTTCCAGCTTCCACTATGAGGTGGGTAAATGTTAATATAATAATTCTGTAGATGGGAAGACAGTAGCATAGAGCTGTTACACGACCTGCCTGCTGGCTGATATGACTTCTGAGGGAGGTGGATCCTGCATCTAACCAGGCTGTTTCTCATGTGCTCTCAAGCAAAGTCAGCTGAAGATAAATTGACAACATATCTCTACATATTCTGCCCAATTTATCCCTGTCTTTTGTCAGCCTCAGAATAGGATCTACCATGTAGGTGGTACATGGCTTCTTAGAAACCATATTTCATATTCTCTGCTAGAGATACTTACGTTCAATGAACTGGTGACCTCTGGAAGAATCCATACCTCTAATTAATGGAGATTTCATCTTTGGGGGAAAAGTAACCCACAGGGATATCTTTCTATCTTTCTTTGAAGAAGAGCTCGTTTTAGGAGAATGAAATGCTCATTTTCTCTTGTGATTTTTGGGAATTGGAGCATATCTGATTTTCCCCATCCTTTGTCAGTGTCATCCCATATCTGTCCTCAGATATTTTTACACTTCTTTCCCCAATAAAAATTCACCTGAAAATAGTGATATAAAAATAGGACGTTAATAGCTGTGCATTTCTGTTGCTAGTTTTGATCTCTAACACAGCTATATCTATCAGTCAGATACAAATTTAACCCATCTTCCTTCATCAGACCTCATCCTGTTCAAGTCTAGTTTTAAATTAAAATAACTGTATCCTTTGTTTTACTGTTTTCATAACCAAATATGGTATCTACTAAACCTGCCAGCTATCCTGCTAAGATCTGAAGTATCTTCTTAATGTTTGCCAGACCTAAAACTTATCCCAGCCAGCCTTGTACTATTATTGCCTAAGAAATTAAAGTCATTAACCAGCTGCTGGGGAACAGAAGTAATTTCATGGTTTTGTTTGCATTTGTCAGTTTTTGAGGGAGGAAACGGCTGGTATTTTTCCAGTTTCCAAAAGCTAAAGATTCCATTTACCTCTATGCTTCCATATAGGTTTAGACTACCACTTCTGAAGATGGAATCTGAGGTTTTCCCACATGAAATCAATAATATAATAGTCCCTAGGAAATATTTAAGTCCCAAGGAAATTCAAGGCCAGGTTGGATGGGGCTCTGAGCACCTTGATCTTGTTGAAGGTGTCCGTGCCCACAGCCGGGGCGTTGGAACCAGATGATATTCAAGGTCCCCTTCCAACCCAAACCATTCTAAGATTCTATGATCCCCATGTCGCTATGACTTGGACAGCAGTGAAGGTATTTAAGTCTGTTAAATTCTCCACACTTTAAGTCATGGAAACAGATGACAGATTTATTTTCTACCACATGTAACACAGAAATTATCTTTGGGTAAGGTTGGAAGTTACAAGTTTATAGATCACTTTGACTGTCATGTCACTCTGATGTTATCCAGAAGAAGGGTGGAACTTATCTATAAAATGGTTTTATAACTTGTAGCGTATGACTTGAAATTAGTTCAGGTTAAAATACCAAAGATAGAAGAAAGAGGGCTTAACTCCTGGAGGGTTCTCCCATATGCATGCAAATTTGATTTTAGTACTAATTGCAGTTGGAACTCTAGAACAGAGAAGTTATATGCCATGGTCAGATGTCTACAATATGGAGAACAGTTTAGATTTAGCCACTCCATCCCACTCCATCAAAATCCTACTTGCTACCTCTTGAAAAGACAGATATGGGACTCAATTCTACATTTATGAAAAATTAAAATTAAATAAATGAACTAATACCATTTTGAATTTGTTCTTAATTAATCTAAAGTGATACACATCTGATTCATACTTTAAAAGACTGTTCCCATTCTGTTGGCCAGAATGTTTTCAGCACCTTACAATCCATCTTTATTCAAGATCTGTACTTTCTACACATGTTCATAAATGCAGAAGTGTTAGAACTGTGATTGGAAACATTCTATCACCAAAATCTTTCTGTTAACTCAGAAGAGGTATCTATCTTTAGAATCAGCATTAGTAAATCTTTTTATTCTCAGGAATTCATCAAAGCCTGGACTTCTGTGGTTTTTTATAGCTGAAATATTTACAGAATCTCTGCTTAGTTATACTTCCATCCAAATGTTCTTTCTGTTGCTGTCTGTAGGACTTCAGCTAAGTCAAAGTACTTACTCAATTTTGCAGTACTTGTGCTATTTCTTATAAATTTGAGAAAAATGTTTAATGCCCCATGGCGGGGGGGGTGGAACTAGAGGTTCTTTAGGGTCCCTTCCAACCCAAATCATTCTATGTTTAATTAATGTTGTCATTCTTATCAGCTCATTAATTATGTATATTCAATGGCATTTGCCATATTTATTGCATGACTCATGCCTGACATCTGAGCACCACTGCTGCCTTGTCACACAACTCACCTTACAGCTGCTGTCTCTTTAAAGCCCTTGATCTGCACAGCAGTACAGCTGAGAGTCTGATACAGTCACATGTGTAAATACCACCTATGTAAACACATCTAGTGAGGAAACTTCAGAGCAGAAATTCCAAGCGTGATAGAAATACAGTATGTACTGTAAGTTTTAATTAGCAAAGTACACTCATAAGAGAAAAATAATTCAGTGCTTGGAAAAGTGGAGGCTCTGCTTTTTGGGGTCAGGGAGTCAAGGGGCAGGGGAACATGAGATCTAGCTGAGTTCACAGGACATATCCCAAGTGCAACGCAGTTCAAGAGGTGGGATGTGTCATAATTCCTTCACACACAAAGAGTGCTTGTGCTGCTGGTTCTGGATAAGGCTCCATATTCCTGTAGAAAGGAAGGCTGACCTAAGGCAGTACCCTGAGACAGGGAATACCTCCTTCCTATGCATCTCTTACAGACCTCCTGACCAACCTTAGGGAGAGGACCTAGCCTCATTCCAGCCACAAAATGGGAGTAGTACCTCATCCCTATCTCACAAGGTACTGTGAAGATAAATATGTGAATATTTAGGTACTACTGTAAAGATGACCAAATAAGCCGCTGGCATGAGCTTATTGGGTACTATATTAGCATGGAGAGGAATTCTCCTTCTTGCCTGTAATGGGAAACTCCTAAAATCTTGCCTTAAAAGGAACAGACAACAAACAGCATGAATCCCTAAGGGGAATGAAGAGGAGGTCATACTTTGCAGTCCACGTAGGCATTTTACTTCCAAGGGGAGCATTTTGAATGTATTTTCTGTACTTCTTCCTCTGTAAACCTGAAAGCATTTTCCTCTGTGATGAAACGTTCAAATATAACATTTCTCCTTTTTGATAAATAATAGTAGACCATGTTCCTTTTCATTTCCTCCTCCCAACCCGAGTATAAAACATGTCTGTTTGAGTTTGCTTTGATTTTATTTAAGAGGAAAAGTATGGTGAAAAAGAAAACCACCCATACTTTCCTGCCGTTGGTATTTTGCTCTCTGCTAAGTATGGGGGCATTTCCACCACTTCAGCATAAGCCCCTATTCAGCAAAGTATCTAATCATGTACGCCACTCAACATCTAACACTTGCTCTCAAAAATAAATGAGATGCCTGTTTAATTAGTTCATCAACTAATGCTCTGGAGACTTGAACAGAAAAGTTTTGCCTTTTCTTTATGATGTGAGATTCTATAATGCCAACGTAGAAAGTGTTTGGCAATTTTATTTCCTTTAAGCTTTTTCAATTTGCAAAAAATCAAAGGTGTAGAGTGTTCTATATTCAGTTACCTGGGTATCAGCACGGAAATAAATAATTTTCTTCTGTTTGTTTGCATGTTTCTGCCCATGCACACTATGCAGATGACAGTCAAGGTTGCTGTCTGCCCTGATATAACTCATCTGGATTATATTTATGGGGTTTAGAATAATTCCTTCAAATATACACTACAAAAGTTAGCACAGTCCTTATGGCTCTCCTTAACTTTCAGAGAGAAATTACATAAAAGGATGTGGTGCAGGTCATGGAGGTTAGCCAAACAAATCAACAAAGCAGCAAGAATTGCCTGGTGCCAGTCAGGGTAAGGAACACCACCTATACCTGTGGTAAACAGAGCACATTGGTCTTTGCATGATATATTAGCAAACTATGTGTTCTAACTTTTTATTAGATTATATTTAAAAATGTGCACTTCACTTCATTTTTCCTTATGAGACTAAGCTGATAAAAATTCCAGGATGGATAAAGAATTGGTTTGTTGAGATTGGCAGCAGTAAGGAACTGGAAAGTTTACATTTATTTTCTTTTTTTTTTTCCTTCCTTTCTTTTCCTTTTTTTTTTTTTAAGAGGCACACATAAATAACCTGACTTAATTACACCATGTCCTTTATACCTACTGTTTCCTTTTACAAGTATCTCTCCCAGAAACAGCTAGTCTTGGCTGCACTAGAAAATCCTTCTATGTGTTAGTTAGAATCAGGAAAAATTTCAAGACAGAAGTTCAGTAGTCCTAACAGAGTTTGGATTTCATCATAAATTTGCATTTCTGTCCAAGTTCATGGTGTAGAAACATACCAGAGAGAAACATGCAGTGATACATAACTCTGTCCTGAAGACCTGGCAAAACTTCTGTCTGGACCAATAATACCTCCTTATAATCTTCTTGGCCCTCGCAGGCCTAGTCCTTAATTGCAGTTCAGCTGCTCCAACAAACCTTTTCTGGGGAGGTGGTTTTGCAGGAATTGCTTTGGCTGAAACGCCTGAGAAGCTTATCACAGTCATAAGCCACTATTAGCAAGAAACACATCTTGTGATAGTTCCAGTATCACTAAAGAAATGGAGTACCATTACCCCATGTGCTTATGTCTGCCTCAAGGCACGGATCTCACACATTGCCTGGCAAGCAAAAACTAAATTATTGAATTTTCATGGACTAAACGAAGTACAACAACTATACCTATTTGCAAACAAGTTGTAACCACACCCCATTAGCCTCTGATAGCCTAATCATGAAGAATCAAGTTACTGTTGCTTGATGGATTATAGAAAATGTGTTTTATACCTATAGAACAAGTCCAAAGTATTGCATTAACTAAGAAGTTAGAAAAATTCCTCAGGCATGGTGAGGGAAATTAAAAACGGAGAAAAAGGAGAACTTTCTTTTATTGGCTTAAAGGAACACCTTTACAGATAGATACTGAAAGCATTGTGCTGGTTCCTAATTAGTCAGACATGTATTTCTCTGAATAAAGTCCACAGGAATTATCTGGTCAAGATCACCCATTTAGTTCTTAAATTTTCACCATTAGTCCATAAAGTGTCTGTTCACTTTCCATGTTTAATGTCTCCTACACAGCATGAAAAAGTGGCATAAAAGCAGCCCAGCCCAGCACTGAACAGCTACTTTTGTTATCATACGAGGAAAAGACAGATTTTGGTGGGGAGTGGGTAGGAACAGGGCCCCTGCTAATAACTAGAAGAGCAAACAAGCGGTGTTAAGCAGAGCTAGTACTTATCTACCTAATTCACTCTCATGGTGAGAAACACAGCTCAACTTCAATCCTAAAGAGTAACTGTTGGAGTTTACAGCACACACACAACTACACTGAAGTTATCATAAATGGCAAAGCACAGGTCTCCACGTGGATGCCTAGATCCTTCCCCACTGTTTGCTGGAGTGGGGCCTGGCAGGCCAGAGTGTGTGCCAGGTTTATACTGAAGCCCCCGTGGTGCAGCCAGGGAAGCTGGAAACTCTCACAGTGCATAGAACTCCCTCAAGGACTCTGCCTGCCTCCATCAAGTACCAAAAAAAGCACAACCTTTTCCAAGACCTGAGGGTGCTGACACGCTTGTGAAGGATGTTTAGTGTCTCGCTGACTTGAGCTCTCCGTTGGATACCGGGTCGAGGAGAGGGAATGAAAAAAGAGAATACTCAGGTCCTAGGAAACAGAATACCTTGTTCACCCAACAGTGAGACAGAGTATAGATAATATTACCTGATCACATCAGATGGAGTGAGTAATGTTTCTTCTTAAGTCCAATAATGAGTGGTAACCTACTGAGAGTGTACCCAGTGCAAGTGATCCTAATTACAGTCCTCTAAATAGGAAGCAAGATCATGCTTTGTATCCAGACGAAGTTAGCCACACGTACTGAAATAGTAAATTACCTGTCAAAGGCAGTCAGAATGATTCTTTTCAAAGACAGTATCCACGCTGGGCACCAAGAATTATTTGTCCCGGTTTGAGACAAATTCTGAGGAATGTCCGAAATGAACGTCCTCTGACAGAAGGCAGGTTACAGCCACCCCTCCCCCACCAGGTTCGGGAAGAAATTCCTCGGAGGAACGTGGAAAAGGAGAAAAAAACTATTTATTTAACAAGTAAAGTGCATGCAAGCACAGAAAAAAAAAAAAAAAGAATAATGCTAAATAATAAAACCTCTCGCAGTGGAGAGAACCTGGGTAGATTTCCGAGTGCTTTGTGGGTGTGGCTTTCTCCTCTCCGGAGCTGGAGCTTAGCATGGGTCCCTCCGGGCCTCGGTGGAAAGGCCTCCCCGTGGGGTTGTGATGTTCTGGTGTTCTGAACAGTTGCAGAAGAGAAGAAGAAGCAGCCAAAGTCCCAGGGCTCCGTGCTTTAGCTAACGAACAAGAAACTAGCTAAAAAAAAAAAAGGAATGTACCTCTCTTCCCTGCTGCAGCAGCGGAGCGGCCGGGCAGGAGAAGCCAGCGAGCTTCTCTGTGTTTTGAACTCAGCGCCGAAGGAATTCCACCGGCTCTCTCCCGTCTCTGTTAAAGGTACAGAAAGGCACAGGGTTCATGTCTGACATAGGGCAGACGATAGGGAATACAGTGCCATACAGTCACCCCAGGACAGGCAGAAAACACAAGATTTTTTAAGCAGCACAGAAATCCCATAAAGCCAACAGGAGTGCTGTCTGAATGATTCTGAATTTACTACAATGGAAAAAACAAAATAGGCAAGAGGATGTCATGACATCCCTTCCGTTATTGCTCTCAGTCACTCGTTGAAACTTGGCACAACGTTCCTGAAGCAACTGTAATAAACTCAATTTTTTCTTCTTCTTTTTTTTTTTTTTTTTTTCTTTTTTTTTGTGTGTTTGTGTGTCTGTGAAGGAGCATAAAAATGCTTTTACCTCAGTGTTGCTTAAAGTTTTGGTTATGATTCAAGCATCTCAAAATATTGAGAATAATTGCAACATTATGTGCTGCCAGCATTTGCAGTACAAAACTCTGTGTCTTTCTCACACTTTATTTAAAAAAGAACATTTTGCACCTCAATAGCTAGTTGTGGTTTTGGATCATAAGGCACTAAGGGTTTTGATCTGTTCTGATTCCCACCCCTTCCATCTCATTTTTTCTCATGGCTTAGAACAAAATATTAGTGTGACTCATCTGTCATAAGTAATTTTCATGTCCTCTACCTTCTATTTTGGTGTGTGATTAGACAAAATCTGTAGTTATGTAAAAGTATTTGCAAATTTTTTATAATGGAAGATATGAATCACAGGTACTTTAAGCAAAAAAGAGAACAATGTCAGGAGAAAAGTGAATTATAAATGATAGCAACTTATATATATTATAATTATTAAATACTTTAAAACATGCTATTTCAATTTACTATTTCTAAGTATTAAATATTACAGCTGTCATCTCTGGAACACTGGAAAAGGAAATAATAAAAGGGAAAAAAATAGAGTTTATGGACTGTCTTACCCAAAGCGAGTCCCAATTTTGATACCAAAACATTTATAAGGACACTAATTATACTCGGAAAGCTGGAATTCAAAATTGCAAATGTCAGTTCCAGGATGTTAATGTTTTCTGGTACAGTTTAGGAAATCCTATGTAGTGTGCTACTTTCAAAAAATGCAATTATGTTTATACATTCCTGTGACTTTTCTCCAGATCAGCCTTCTATCCCACAGTAGTACTTTCTCACAAAAACCCTGAAAAATTCCCTAGAAAACAGAACAATCAATCAGTACAGAAGTGATTTTGCTACAGAGGCATTTCCAACAGTTGACCAGATTGCTCTTTTCTCCCTCAAATAGCAGACTGAAATATTTTACTACGTGGATCCAGTTCAGTGCAAGCCTCATTCCATGAAAGTCATTTGTATTTGGGCTGAATATTGAATCAGCAGGACTTAAGTATCTGCTTAAAATAGAAGTTATATTTCTGTGACTACTTAAATTAACTAGGGATCATGATGTTTCTGTGCTAAGAGAGAGAATACAGTGATTTTGTGATATTCTGCCTTTCTGTTTTTGTCTTTCTGCATTGAATTGCAAACACAGAATGTTTTCTACACCCAGCTAATACCTGCAGGCAGCAGAGTGGAAGGGAGAGAAGAGTGCAAGCCATCTCTCTCTATTTGAAGATTCAGTACACATAAATTAAGTTGTCTCCTCTTCTTTTAGATACAATTTTACAAAAAGTAATTCTTAAAAGCAGAGCAATGAAATGAAACTCTTATCAATCAGGAAATTCAATGCTTAAATGTTCTCCTAGGAATGATTTCTTTCATTCTCCCCTCTACCATATTCCCTCCCTCCCTCCCTTCCTTCTCCAAGAAGCCTTCTAGGGAGTTATTTTCTTCATAGCAAAAAAAGACTTTTGTTGCTTCAAGTTGCTCAGCATCATGGCTTGTACTTGGGACTTCTCCAAATAGTCCTAATATATATATCAGGATCTGCATGTAACTAAATAACACGTGACTGAAGACAGGGATTGTACCAGTAGGAAATCTTCCAAGAGATTATTTTTTCAGGTTAAAAAAAAAATTATTGCACCATTAATAAATTTTCAGTTCTGAAAGTAGTGGAGTGGAAGAATGCACATCAAGTGATTGGTCTCAGGACATGAAGAGCTGGATAATAATAATAATATTAGATGAATGTTAAAGAAAGCATCTCAAAGTGGCTAGGAGTTCCCCTAAGAAAAATCAGTGGGAGCCTGTTGAGTGATCTGCTAGAGCTGGAATTTGTCTTTTTAGTTGTTAGACTGTGTAGCAAAACCAAACTCCCAGCTGAGGGCATCCTTGGAGCAGACAAGGGAGGCAGGGGTAGCAGTAGTGGTGTGGGATGGGGAAAGACATGTGAGAGTGAAAGGTGGGGACTGAGTGGCCTCTGTGTGGGGAGGTTTAAAGGGGACAGGGCACTTTTTCTGCTCATTAAGTTATTTCTTTTCCTTGTGACCTCTTCTTTTCCTTCCTTTCTGTCCTCTGAGGGAGGACACCCAAAGACCTTCCCTTTACTTCCATTGTTTCCAACATCACCATCTACACATTTTTCTGTTCTTTCTTGATTGTCAGGGATGGGTCAGTCCTGGTTTGGATAGACAGGAACTAGGCCAGGACCAGGGCAGAAAGGCAGAGAGAAATCCTGCTGCAGATAAAAGGACAGATGTGACTGCTGCTGCTGAGCTGGGGCCCTCTGGTACACACTGGCACTCCTTTACCCTCTCCCTAATCCTGCAAAGGCAGTAACAGCAGCACGGATGGTACAAACAGGAGGCAGGAATGAGCTGTTTGGCTCAAATGCCTAATCGCTCTCTCCTCAGCCACAGGCAAAGTAGCTGCCATCCCCTTCAGTCTGGCAGGTTTCCATTTTGCTAAGTATACAAAGCTACTTCTGACTTGGTGACTTCCCCTCATTCACACAAGAAGCTGAGCCAAAGCCCCACACCTGAATACCTGCAAGCTGAAGAGAAGTTTGTATCCCAAGCTGAACTGCGCAGCACAGAGCCATCTCTAAAAGTTCTGATAGGGTGTAGATGTGTTCTGAATTACTGCCTCCTTCTTTGAAGGAGAAGGCCTGTTTGGCAGGATAAACAATGAAAACCCACTCTTCAGAAAACCAGGAAGCAAATGGCAATGAAGTTGTGGATAATGCATTGGCAGTTGCTGCTCTTCAGGCTTTAGTGTCCTCTCAGAAAGGTGCCAAATACACATTTCTTTGTACATCTCCAATGAATTGGATGAAATCAATTGCAAATAACCCACAGTACTAGGACATTATCTCCTATTGGTTCCCCCAGGTGATCACATATCTGCACCACAAACTCATCAGGGATCTGCTTGCAAGAGTGGATGGAGTCAGGAGAAAATCAGCAGATTATCTATCAAAGCAAGGGTGGATTGGAGACCAAACTTGGTATTGCCAGAAAACTTAGCCTGCTACCATTAAAGAGATTTTTTAAAATAAATTTTACATCAGAGGCCAGAAAGCTTTGTCATCATTAATCTAATCCATAGTCTAAGACAAAGGGCCTGGAAAGGAGCCAGTTCCTTTCTGAAAGGGGTTTGGGCTTTGAGAGGAAGCCATGCCTGCCTGGCTGCCATGATGCAGCAGCCTGCTGGGACTAGGTGGGCAGCTGGAGTCACCTGAGGGAGAAGCAGATTCCAGCCAGCAATCAGAAACTCAAGGGCTGGATGGCAACAATGTACCCTGAAGGTACTGGGTGATGTTTGGACATCTCCTTTCTGGCAGAAAACATTGCTCTCTCTAGAAAATTCAGGCTTCTTTTGTTAAAATGCATTGTTTTGAGAAAAATTTAACTAATTCTTTTGTCAGATTTGAGAGACCTTACAACAGCCCTGGTGTGGCATTCAGATGAAACAGGGTAGTGGGCACATTTCAAATGGACTTGAATAAATCTGAGGTAAAACAGTCGAGCAGGTTTCCCTTGGGAAATCAGTACTCCTCCCTTTCCAAATGCATCCTGCCCCTGAGGTTTGCATGGTCTACGTGGTGGCCAGCCCACCCAGGGCAGAGCTGCCTGGGGCCCACTGGGTGCTGGGGTACAGGGCACTGCTGCAGCGCAGCCTTGCAGAGGTCGGGAGCCACTGCTCTTGAGTTTGCATTTTGCCCTAGCTGGTAAAATGCTAAAAGTAAATGGAGAGGTACCTTTGGGTGTGTTTGGCTACTTGGAGTTACTCTGACTGCTGGGAAACCAGGGGCTCTGGAGAGCAAGAACACAGGCAAGGAAGATCTTAGGCCAAATATGTCAATTTTCAACCACAAAGCAAATCAGCTATTGAAGAGTAATCACCCTGCTTGTCAATGAGCTGGGTTTCAGGAGCCCATGGCTCCATGTGGGATGGATGCTGAGCAGCAAGTGCAGCACATGGTGAGCAGCTGAGGGCAGGGGCTGTGCAGAGAGGTACGGGACCCTCCCCAGCTCTGATCCAGCACAGCAGTCGAGCACGTGCTCATTCCATCTGGAGCACACTCATCCAGAATTCTCCCTCCACAACTGAACCCTAAACATCTCGATGGCAGCTGAACCCACCAAATCACAGAGACTCTTCCCAGTCATGTCAGTGGGATTTGTGTCAGGTGAAGCACATTGGACATGGTAGGAGCTGTGTGAGAATGATCAGACTATAAAAGAGAAAATCAGATTTTATTTTATATAGGACACTAGCATTGTCTGTGACTCCCCTTGTTAGTATCCTCACATTATGAGTGCAGCAATGCTTGGGACTTTGGTAGTTCCAAGCACAATGCCTCTTGGAAACTAATGATTTCTTTTAATGTGTTGCATGAAAGGGTTTGTACGTCCATTTTCATGGGCACGACACACATGGAGAAACATGAGATTAGGTAAAAGTTTTTCATCTGTATTTCAGACTGATAATTTTATACCTTGTAATCTGAAAAAGTTATGCAGTGTCTCTGTAGAAGGGTGGGAACAAGGCTCAAGGCACTTTTGAAATCCAAACCCATATTTTGATTTACAGCATAATTATTACAGGATTGCCAACAAAAACACCAAACACTAGGATTTTTGGTCCATATTCAAACTGCTACATCAGTTTTCACAAGCACTGAATAACTAAAAAGGCTACTCAAAGTGAATGAGTTGCCAGGTTTTCATACTTCTGAACAGTAGACCTTGAATAAGAAGCTGGAATATGGAATTAAAAGACTTATGTTAAGCCGCTATGTTTGAAAATTTTGACTAATATTTCTTAATATTTCTGGGAGGGTGGGGGGGGAAGGATAGTGTGCTCATACATTTCTTATAAGCTTTCTTTTCCCCCTAGGGACCAACTTAAAATCAACAAAGTAACACCAGGCCTAACACAATCAGGAAATCTAGGTCTCTTAGAGTGAAAAGCAACCAACCTGTCCTTCCTCTGCCCTGTCCTGAAATCTCAATGTAAGTATATTCAGCTTTGCAATCCTAAGCAAGTTTTATGTAATGCCAAAAACAAAGTACAAAGGCTTTAAACTGAAGTTGTCTTAAAGCCATCGCCTACACAGGATTTGATAAGTTGTTCAAGTGTTTGCTGTACACCAAAGCTTTTGAATTTTGAGTGGAAAATTATGTGGTGCATGAATTTTGGTAATCATCCTCAGCAGCACATTTTTATGTTTTGGATAAAGTAATCTACCCTTTCAGTCATTCTCCATTGTTTGATAGGAGATAACATGTAACTTTGGCATTTCGTGTTTATATAAAGAATGGTTTAAATCTATTCTTATGGTTGGAAAAGAGTCAGGACAGGTTTCATTAAAAAAAGTATGTCAAAAACCATTTTATCCTGGGAGTAGAGTGAACCATGGTATTGATGTGCTTTTGATCCCCAAAACACGTGTACACGTGTCCACTTCCATATGTATGCACGTGCTAAAATAAACAGCAGTAACATTCATTGAGAAATCCATACTTAATACAATGTTTAGTTTAGCTCAATAATGGGAAGAATATGTTAAACATCATTCTGAGCCTTAATGGAAAAATTTCTGACAACGAGACATTAGCTCATACTGTCCACAGTCATCTTATGCCTATGAGTATTGTTTGTTATCAAGTGTGACTTTTGGAAGAAAAAATGCATTATTGCTTAACAAGTTGCATTGCAGTAGTGTCCTGCACTCTGTTTTGGTTTCTAGAAAGCTAATTAAAAGAATCCACATGGTAAGAATTAATCATGTAAATCCCTTGGACTTTCTGGCCATCTTTTAAGGAGGATGAGTGCCACATTCAATAGCATTTCTTGCTTGCAGATAGAGAAGTCATACACAATTTGTCTGAGATGAAAAACCAGCAGTCACACAAATGTGACTCCACAGTGTGGCTCTAGAGCACCAGCCCTGGCAACGACCCCGCTCTGGGAACCCACTGGAGTTCACTGGGGTGGGTACCCACTGGGGAGCACTGAACTATCAACCCAGTGGGGTGCACTGGTGCAGTGACAGGATTTTAGGATCTCTGGTCACTCCACGGCTGGAGCTGTCCCTGGTAACTGTTTCACCCAGTGCCAGCTGCTGTGACCTACCCTACATCAGGTCCTAGAAAAGTCTAACAAGAAAAGAAAAGAAACAAAAAGAGAAAAAAAAATGCTCAAGGCTCCAGCCCACAAACTACTGAGAGAGAATAAAATGCTTCTCAGCTAGTACTTACATTCTCCCAGAGCATCCATAAAGTTTTAGAGCCCATCCACTTAAGAAAACATCCATCCAAGAATGGCAGTGGACTTTGATAACTCAGCTGTGAAGTGTCTATAGCAGTTGATGAAAAGACTGTATTCATTAGTAATTTTTTCAAACCTTTTGATACATATCTTCTGGTGTTATTTAATAACATAGATCACTGTTAAAAAAGTATTGCATGGGTTTTTTTAGTATTTTAGAATCCTTTACTACAACAGGTGAAACAGTAATACAGGCTGTTAAATATAGCTTCTAGACAGAAAAAAAACAACAGTTAAGCTAAGCATTACAAATTAGCACCCACTACCTTTCATGAGTGGCAAAATTGCTTTGAGAAAAACACTGTCCTCAACAATTCACAGATATGAAGGAACAGAGAATTAAGGGGAAAACAAACTTAAAAAGAGGTTGAAAGTTCTGGAAAATATTGTTATTTCCTTTTTTTCTTTTAATCTGTTCCAGTGACTGTAGAAGAATTTCAGCAAAACATTTAGATTTGGATAGAAATGTACCTCAAATGAAATGGAAACAAAGCCCTCTATCTGTAGCAAGAATACAGAAAATTTTCAGACTTGAGCATCAACTGGCAGATAGACTTGAAAGGCATTTGGGTCAAATAGAAGTCCCGAGCTGCTACCAAAATCAACAGTCTAATTGTCTCAGCTGAAACTGGGGCTTAGCTGTTGGGTTTCCTGTAACTAAATCTTGCCACAAACAGCTCTGCTAAGTTTTTCCTCCAATAATAAAATAAAATAGAGCAAAATTAAGATAAATACAAGAGACAATGAAGATGAGTATGTAGTTCCCAACGTAAGGAGGGGGAGCAGGCGTTAGAGGAAACTTGTGAAGATATCAAAATAGTTCTTGTTAGTTCTAAATGGTTGACATGACAGTTCTTCAAAAATAAACAATCAAACATCTGAAAGTAATTGCTAGACGAAGGGATTTATTTTATTTAAGCAATAAGGTATTTTAAAAATGTACTTAGAATGTCTAGCTTGCTTCAAATTGCTTTGGTTTCCTACACAGTGTCATGGTAGTCACTACCCACCCAAAAGTGGTATTTTAACAATATTTTTAAATTGAAAAACAACAACTGAAATGAAGAAAGCAAAACTATTCAGAAAGGTTACCAGAATGCACAGTTTAACTTCAGACACTTTCTAATCTGATCAGGAAGCAGAATGAAAAAAAAAATACTGTGCTGAATTCAGAGTCAGTGAGTCAGGTGATAAAGTTATACAGTTTTATGTGGATTTACTGAGGTTGTATCTCAAAATCCAAAGCAAACCTAAGCAACTGAAAGTAATGTTTCAGTTTATAGAGTCTGATATTTTTTATGTCTATCCTTTTTCCTGTTGAACTGCCTTTTATGCCTCTCAGTGTATAAACTTCTTGAACATAGGCATCTCCTCTGTCCTCAGTTTCCTCCTCATTTTCTTGTGCTTTATGTGCCTCCATTCAATCCCTGCTTAGCTGATAGTAAGGATTAGTTTACTGGTCTGCCTTTCCCCTGTCTGACTTGGGGAGCTGGAAATACTGGATGACTTTTAGTGGAACCTAAACCTCAAATTACTCAAGTATTTATGGAAATGTTACCTTACATTTCCAGGACCATTTATTTTAAATAGGAGTCAGTTGCTGGCCTCCTTTACTCACTCGTGAAAACCTAGCTTCAGACTCCTCTCAGCAGCTTTGGATGGGAGGAAATTAAAGGAGAAAAATCTTTTCCAAACATAGCAATGTTATTCAATAGCTTAGAAATTTACTTTTCTTTTCCTGTTGGTGAATGTGGTTTCTTTAACTAATCCAAGCATTATTGTGAATAAAGCCAGTGGTTGCTTTTGTCTGTGTTTTGAAGAAGAGGGGCTTGTTTAGGGCTTTAGCAGCGATAATTGACACAAAAAGCTGCAGTACGGAAGAACACATAAAAAGAACAAGACTAACTCGCCTCCACAAATCATTAGAATTGGGGATATTGTATAGATACATCCTGCTTGCTGTTAGTAACCAGGATGACAGGTTTATGCTCCCAGGCTGTGCAAAGCAGAGATCCGAGGAACCTGCTGCTCTTTAAATTCTCTGCTTCCGAGTCCCCCACTCCCCAGATCAATTCGCATGAAAAGAACTTGAAGCCAGTAGGCAGCAGATTTTTATACTGGTAACCGGAAGTTTGTGGAAGACTGGAACAATGTGCCTCTCTGATTTGGGAAACAGTTACACCAAAGAATAAGCCTTCTTACGGGTTTTGCATTATGCATAAATCCTCCTGTTTATATGCTAAAGCATACAGTTTATTGACAGGTAGCTCATTAAAAGTAACATATAAAGCATATAGCTGCCATCATTGCTTTGCGAATGTTTTCCACACATTTTCCATAGCTTTCACATTCAGGGAAAAGTAGCTCTAAGTGAAAAGTCTTCTTTCAAAAGCCTCATTAACATAATGTATCAATGAAATTATGCCTTGTGGACCCAGTTTCTTTTGGAAACACCAATGTATTTTCTCTATAGAAGTCTCTCAGGAAATGTCTCATTTTAAGACAGTTTTCTAGACCCTAAAGTGTTCAGACACAACTCTATTAATGCCTTTGCCTTGTAAAGTTCAAGGAATGCTACCACAGTGTGAAATGAAATTTGAAATACAGTCAGAATAATTGCCCATCTAATACTAAGAGTTCAGCTAAAACATTTGTTATATAATTCAACCTTATATTTAGTTTCAAAGGAGTTTTATGTAGCTGTCGGGTTTATTTAAGTAACTGATTAAGACTGTCCTGTTTTAATTGGCAAAGTTATGCAAATAGCAACAAATATTACAGTTCACAGTAGTCTTCCAAAGGAACAACTTCAAAGTCACAAAATGGTTGAGGTTTAAAAGCACCTCTGGGAGTTACCTTGTCCAACCCCCCTGCTCAAGCACGGACATCTAGACTGGCTGCCCTGGACCATGTCCAGAAAGCTTTTGAACTATTTCCAAGGATGAGACTCCACAACCTCCCTGGCAACCAATGCCAGTGTTCAGTCACCCTCTCTTTTCTAATCCCTCTACTCACTCTCACAATTTCTACTTTATACATCTGAAATTTCCCCTGCACTTGTTCTCTGCAACAGTCTAGCTCATCGTTTACAAGGGTAGAGGAATGTTGAAGCACAAGGCTGAAATCAAGGATATTTCATTGAAGAAGCTGATGCAGTTCTTTACTGAATGTATTTTTGGACCATTTCTTTGGTAGTCACTTGTGTATCCCTGTGTAAATGGAAGATGGTGTAAATGGAGTCAGCTGTGCAGCAAGGCTCAGCAGCAAGGATTCAGGACACAACTTGGGAGTGTGAGCTACGTCAACTGACGGCAAAGCTAAGACTTTCTATAGAACATTTCTTTTGAGTGCAAACAGCATATTTCATGCTACTTTGCTTGCATTACAGCTATTTTTAAGCAATCCACAGAATGGAGACTTAAGTATTTTGAACGTGCAAAAGGTCTGCTATGTGCTCAGGTCCCCCCTCCTGTGCGGTGTTTGTGAATCTGTCCCTTGATAAATGACAAACTGAAAAGGCAAAGAAAAGGCAACAGCATGGAGCCTGTGCTGACAGTGTAAACAGCAATTTGAGTTTAGCAGACAAAGTTCACAGTTTGCAGTGAAAGGTCATAAGGATTTCAAGCATTTTTGGTATTTTGTCTCTGCTGTCTGCATAATATCAAACAAATAAAAAACCCCTGATAGACAGCTTCCAATTCTGTATACTTGGCATCCCTGCTCAGCCTGAAGGAACACGGGAAGCTCTGTCTTTGGCATTCTACAATTATTTGAGAACACGCCATCCTAACAAAGCTTTAACGCTTACTCGGTCCCAACTTTAGATGTAGTGTTTTATAAGCTAAAAGGCTTGCCCAGCTCAGTTAAACCCAGCGGCCTGCAGTTTTTTTGCTAAAAATTTAGCTTGATGAGGAAGAGTTATATAATATGTTAACTCTCAGCAGGTTATGTTTGTTTTTTCCCAACCAGTGTACAGTTACATTAAAATACATCAAATACTTTAATGAGAAATCTCCTACAATCTGCAGTTGAACCGAATGAGACTTGGAGGAGTCTGACTTTTTATTATTATTTTTATTATAATTTTTGCCTGCAGTGAGTTCATTCCCTCCTGTGGATATTATTAACATTTCCTTTAGGAAAGGTTTAGCTCTGGCCTGTGAAACACTGACAATGACATTTTTATTTTCCAAACTCAATAAAATACATACAAAGTGGAAATTGTTTTCCTGGAGGTATGTAATGTCAGAAATCTAAAGAAGAGTTATATTACCTATGTGCCTCAGATGTGACTGCAACCACTGCTTTTTGGGAAATCACTACTTGCAGTATTCAGGCCTGCACTGTGGAAGTGAAAAAAAAATCTTCTGTATTAATCTTGTCTTTGAGTACATCTCTCCTGGACTCAGAATATTCAGAGATATTTTAGGAGTGTGAATGGGATTAAGTAGTAAAAATAGGACAGTAGGTCCTATTTTTTATAACACAGCCAGGTGTTGGCTGAATTTTTTGCCAAGTGTATTCTTTTAATCGTCCAAGTAAGCTTTTTCTTTGTGTTCCTAACTTCACAACCGCTGGCATATCTCAGCATGATCATACATGAGGAGTTTGTTGTGCACACTGTGAGTGCCAAACACTCATGGCCACGTTGTGTCTACAGGTGCTGAACCTGCCTGTTTCTCCCCAGGCATACCTGACAATGTCATGAGGGATCTATTTCCAATCTCAGATGCTCGCATACTTTGCAGACCTCATCCTTCAGGCTGAGGCAGAATACCCATTCCAGTCGCTGTGCAGTGTATTCCTTCATATCCTTCGTGAGACACATATTTTTGTACTTTGAGACACTAATTTCTTTACTGTACATAAACGCTGCTGTCCTTTTTACCTGGCTTAGAAGTACAGTTACCTGCACAGGTAACAGTGGTTGTGAAGAGCTGAAGATTTAAGGTCTTGCCAGACAGTCCTCCTTTGACTTCCCTCTCCTTTTAATTTCCTCTCCCCCCTCACTTTTTACTTAGATATGGATGATTTTTCTCTGACATTCAGTAGTGCTGAGTGGAGCAGAAAAGACACCTAAATGTAGATGTTACCTCCTCCTACCGTGGCCAGATGTGGAATACAAGCACCATTTCACATTGTGATTAAACTCAGCCAGGAATGCATATGACCCCTAAACGGGAGTTATAATGCATAGGAACTGCAGACACACTCAAATTTTGTTCCCTTTCTTCCCTAAATATAAAATGGTTAAGATCAAAGGGCTGATGCTTACCATTGTCTACTCACTAGCAGAAGAATCTGCAGATTTTGCTGTGCTCAGAGCAAAGCACATTCCAACATGATACAGTTCCATGATAGCTAGAAAACAAAGCCTTTTGACAAATGAGAGAGTCTGAAAAGTTAAACACAGTTTAAAAGACAGGAAGCCAGAAAAGACTAAAAGGAAAGGTATTTGTTAATTCTCAGTTTACATCACATTTGCCCTGGCCAACACAAGGAATACGCTGCTTGTAATGAGCTCTCTGGAGGTGATGGAAATACCTGAAAGAAAGGAAGACTCCTCATTCAAAGGCACAGGAAAACACTGTGTCTTAAAATGCGATTTTACCTTTACCAGAAAAAAAATATCTTTCATTTATCACAACACTGAAGGCAGTGTAACACAGCCGTGCACCAGCTAACACGGGCCATAGCACCTATATAAAGGACAGTTATGTGAGCATGTTTTTATTATTTTGCTTTTCGTCTTTTATGCGCAAGAGGAGTGTTAGACCCGTGTCTGTGCTGAGCGGATGGCTCACGCCACCTACAGGGCAGCTTCAGTACCGAGACGTGTCCGCTCCCAAAGGACCGCCCGTGAAAACCCAGTGCAGTTTCCATCCTGATCAAAAATTGCTCCAACAGACATTTGAACTGGCTGTAGCACCTGTCAGTATTTAAATACATGTACACAGATAAGAAACATTTGATCGTCAGATGCTACACCATTTGGCATTCAGTGTGCTTTATTTTATAAATATACTTGCTAACAATCAATTTTTTTATTGTGGTTACAAATAAGGACACAGAAACATCTAATTCTCCTTTGTTGCTGCCACAAATTAGTTACGGTGACTGTATCTGGAATTAGAAAAATTATACAAGATGGGTTTTAAATGCCAAACCCGTTCTGTCTACTAAAGACTCCAGTAGGGAATACAATAAAACTCCAAAGCTTACAAAGCTGCAATTGCTCATAAGAGCTGACCATCCCTGAACTGCCCCATGCAGTGTTTGCATTCAGCCAAGATGAATCCCAGTGTGCAGCTTTGGTGCTAAAGAGGAAAATGTCTTGGATTATAGCTGTAGAAATAGTACCATTTCCTTAGGAATAGCACAATTTCCTTTACAGAACCGTGCAAGTACCAGCCTTCCCACTGCTTTCAGAGGCTCATTTCCATCACCCATTGCAGTTCTTTTTTCACTCATTAGCACTACCTAAGTCCTTAAGTAGTAACAGGTCACCTCCAAAAGCAGGTCACAGTCTGAGCCACTGAGCTTGAAGGTGGGGCCACTGGTGGTGGTAGGAGACCTTCCTCCAGCCCCCTAGAGCAAAGGGCTAATCCTCTGGGGCAGCAGCCCCAGGCTGCCTTGCTTTGCCACCCTGGGAGAGGCTGGAGGTGGAGGAACCAGAAACTGAATAGGTGAAGACACAACAATGGCAGCATCCCTTCCCCACGCAGCCGGAGCACTGGGAACAGTCATGCCCTGATTTGTTTTGTCTTCCTTCAGCAAACTGGGCTTTTTAAAGCATGACAAGGACTTACATGATTGAAGCAAAAAGTTATTCCAGATCATATTACACTCTTTTCTCTTTTTTAATGTACTAATCTGCACCAGGCCATTGTGATTTTTGGTCAGTGCTGCTTTACCCTCTTTACCTACTTCTCCCCAAGACTTTGCAGTCTCAGTGTATGCCATATTAGAAAGATGGCACTAAGGAAGGCTCCCCTCCTGTTTCTCAGGAGATTAATTAGCTACAAAAAGGAAGCACTTGTTCTGTTCAGCCATGTTATCCCAATTTTACATATGGACAATGCCATTGATGCAGTGGAGGATTCTTTTAAATTACACTACTCAGAGATGAGCATCAGGGCCTAAACTTTACTCCTCTCTCACAAACTGTAGAGTTGTTACAAAGTTTCCTTCCAGTAAGACCTGTCATCTTCTTGACAAATGTCTTTTCAGAAAACTACTCCTTTGCATCTCACTGTCCTGAAGAGATTGTGAGGAAATGTGTCTGCTCATCAAGACTGACTTGTGTTCTCTGTGTGGCTTTATTTGACGTCAGAGGTTCAGAGACACCTGTAAACAGTCGGCTGCAGGGACTGGAAACTGGGGGAAACAATGCAGTGCATTAAAGAGCTTACTGCCACTTACTGCCATACTTAGAGTAAATTCATTTGGAAAAAGTGTAAGCCTGTCTTTCCTTAGTTTTCTTGGGGCAGCATGTCCTCATAGGAGATGGGAACAGTATTTCACAATTACCATTTTCTAACCCACTCCCCTCCAGTACTGTAGGAAGAAAGAATATCTGATGAGAATTGTAAAAATTCTGCATGTGCCTGTTTCACCATTCTGAATCAGAGCACCAGCGCCACATTCAGAGATAACAACTGTGGGAGGCTGTGTTTTATCTGCAGTAAAAAGCATCGGTTTTTCTGGACACTGACACCTCAACTCATTTATAATGTGCATCCTTTGGCAGCACACAGCAGAACAAGGTCATAGAAATGCATTTTAAAATGTGGTAACCTTCAAACTGGGTTTTTCTTGACAAGCATCTATATTATAATTACAATGGCACCATTGCATTTCTTTGCAAGACAATTCCATTTAAGATTATTTCTTTTAGTCAGCGAGGCTTCATCACCAAAAGTGAACAAGGCTGAACTACGAGTAAATTTAAAGCGTCTTAGTAATGAGTTTAATACATTTGGAAGGCCTGGAACCTCCCATGCTTTTTTTGCTCTGATTTTCTGTGGTTGGACAAAGATCAAACGTAGTTGTGTAGCCAGCACACAATATGCATGATCACTTTGGTTAAATTATAAAAAAGGCTAACATCTAACTTGTCCATGTCATGTTATTTGGCAGAATAATGATGTAATTAAACGGGTTTAAGTACCAAAAACATACGCATCCATTTACATTTAAACCTTTTTTTCTCCCTATTTACAAAATAATGCTTTTGTTAGAGAATAAAATTCAATGAGCTTCATATGTAACTGGTGGAATTCTGCAACTCAATTATTTCTTCATCACACTGGCAAGAGAAACTTCAGCACACAAATAATCTAGCAGATTTATAGACCTGATTGCAGCACTGACACTTGGCCCTCAGAGCTCCCAAGCAGGCCAACAAGGAGTAGCCTTTTCCACAGGTATGGAGTGGGTTTGCTGGTGGCATCAGCTAACCCATGGTGAAGGATATGAGTAGAACATTTACAGCCCTACTTCCAGCTAAACTAAGAAATCTTTGAATAATGATACATTGATTTTATGAGTGTTTAAAGAAAACTTCTGCAGGAAATGGGATCCACATGCATGTTTTCTTCGGAGTTCCTTGTAAAACAATAGTCAAGTCTGAACATAAGTATGTATTTTTAATGTGATAGGTTTACATTACAGGTTCTTTCCTCATTCTCCTACTGCCTGTAGGTCTGTACATCAAGAGAGACATCCAAAGTCTGCTTTCATTTAATTAAATGGGATCTTTGTCGCCAGGTGGGGAAAAAAAAAAATCAGATATGTGAAATAATGTCTGTTCTCATGACATTTCCAGCCCAATTTCCAGGAAGACTTTGGGATAGTTTATAATAGATAAAAAGAATGATAAGAAAAACATTTCCTTAAAAGAAAATAATTAAAGGAAAGCAACACTCCCACTTATCTTCCAACTCTTCCATCTTTGGAAAATTTCCTTTTAGCTCAGAGGGGCTAGGCTAGTGAAGCTGTTCATCTGGGACATCCCATTAAATGTTGTAACTAGTAAGATAAGTTACAGTAAAATGGACTCAGTAACAATCACTGTTGTCCGCTTCAAACCAGATACGTTTAACCACTCTGATAATTTCTACAGCAGAATACCAATATCAATAAATTTAGGCACATGCAAAAATTAGGACTCAGTGATACTGGTCTTTCTGTAAATAGGAATTAGCTCCACTACAGTCAAAGTGCTTCTATAACTGAGAACAGAATTTGGGCCAGTAGTGGATACCTGTTTGCTTAGCTGCACAATAGTGGCCAGGATTTGGGTATTTTTAAGTTAATATAAACCAGAGTGATTCTAATTTTACTGCCTGAAAATGGTAATTTCATAGATCTAAACTGACATTTGTTCCTTGCCAAAATATTTTGCACTGGCACTTACTGTTGGAAAGACCATTTTTTTTTCTACTGCCAAGAACTGAGTAAAAGTCAGCCAAATTATTCAGTTCTTAATTGAACAAAATTCTTCTCATTGTAGTTTTGCTTGATTAGGAAAAAACAGGCTACAGTCTACTGCATGGATAACTATCTGGGTATAGATAAGTTGACATTAATTTTAAAATATTTAACAACTAGCAAATTTTATACAGGTTACAGTTCTCACTGGACATAATGGGGTTATCTACGTATGTCAAACTGCCTATTTGCACAAGTGACCAGTTCTCCAACTGCTGAATTTCACAAGCTTCTAATGTTGCTAATTATTACATGGAAGTAATTAATTGAATTACTTGAGAAAAATGTATTCCAGATCATGTAGTGTCCCCAGTTACTGAACTCTAGGGAATATACTTTTTGCTTGACAAAATAGATATTTACCAGTCTAATCAATAGACAGGAACTGACAGGACACAAGTTTCTCAAAGTTACAGTCTCTACTGCGTGTAGTTTTCCATTGCGTCTGTTCAGATTTCTGCATTTTATCTGTGTCACTGATCCTCCCAAGGAGAATTACTAGACCTTCATAGTCAGGAGGTTTCATAAAGTATTAAACTTCAGCAATCATTTTTTGCCTGAGGCAGACAAGGGAAAACTAGCCAGGAAATTCTTCAACAATATTGCGTTAATAATTTTGCATTTCCAAATGAAAAATAAGTAGGTTTGTCTTCTCTTCCATAACAGTTATCACTGGGCTATGAAAGCCACAGCAGTGTTGTATGGTCACAACACACTGATGACTTCAAGTGCACGAAAACACAAATCTCTCCCCTTCCTCTGGATAACTTGTCATGGCTTAGTCCTCTGAACACAAGTTCATTTCAGGTGTCACATTTAATCAAGATGAGGACTTCATTCCAAACCAAAGACATAATGGCATGTAATCCTTATTACAGTACCAAAAGAAAGTAAATAATTTTCAATAGACCGCTGTAAGAGACTGCTTTATTTGGGGAATAAGCATTAAGTACAAGAAAGACTAAAACAAGATATAGCTATTAGTCATAGAGAGAAGAGAGAGAAGAAGGAATTCAGGAAGAGGAGAGGCAGGAGTAGAATTTAGCAGCAGTTCTCAAAGGTCATTTATAAGATTTGTACAAATATTAGGAGATAATCCAGTCTAGAGCCTGAATAGGCAAAAACCCCAAACTGACAAAAAATTAAATATACCAAGTTGAGGGTTTTTTTCAGTTTCTTAGTGATTTTGATTACTGGTACTGCCTTTTAGGTGAGTGGAGGGTGATAATTTTTTTCTATAGATACTATTTGAAATTAATCCATTTAAAGGCAATGACATTGTCAGGTGGCAGCAGTTGTGGCAGCAGTTTGTACATTCTGCCCTCTGGGTCTTAAAAGAAGAGATAAAAATTCTTTGTAAGTTTGCTTTTCCTTCCCCACTCTGCATATTACTTTCAAAAAGCTGTAATGAGAACAGTATCTAATGAAAGAGCAAACATGAATGCCATACACTCCCAGAGATTATAAAAGCTTTTAGATTTTTATCCAGTACAATCACTGCTGATTTATTATTAAAGCTTAAATTGGTGACGATGGAAGAAATTGGATTACCTCTCAGCTCCAAGCAGAGAGCTGTTAAATCTCTGGTATCTCAGTTAATTCCTTCACACATTGCCCTCCATTCCAGACCCAGCTCTCCTCCCTGCATTTCTTCCTTTGCCTGCCATGAAGCTGCTGTGCTCTGGGGTCCCCTCAGCCAGCAGTGTGAAACAGTTATGTCACCACAAGCTACTCATATAGATGCAGAAATACCAGCAAAGCTGACTTGGGGTTTAGATTTCTTTATTTGAATTCTTACTGACTGTTTCCTTTGTGTGCATACTCTCAGGTGTGCATGCTTGCGCTGTCCCAGCACTCTCCCAGCACCTTGCTCAGGGCTGCTGCTTTGGCTACTTCTCAGCTACAAACACCTTGTCATTCAGTGTTGCTTTAGCAGCAAAGCGTTCCTGCTCTAAACTCAGCCCCAGTTGCACCCTGCACCCAGTGCTGGCACTTGTCCGGGGGTCTCACAAAGCTGCAAATACACCTTTGAAAACACTAGCCCCTGGGTGACTTTACTAATACAAATCGTGAGTACAGTCCTCTAAGGAGTTCATTCCTGCAGGATCTAATCAGCCTTACTATTTGATTTATTGAGAATTTTGCAACAATTTTCAGGCAATACTTCTCAAACATAAGAAAAAATCCTCTCACTCTGATCCTATGGGCTATAATTACATACTCCGGAATATCTCTTTCATTAGCATAGTTAAACCTTCCACAAAGCATATCAGAAGTTTTTCTGTCCAGAACACGTGATTTCTGCTAACATCTGAAAATCTGAGCATGTTTCTTGACCAAAGGCAAAATTAACTTGGAATTAATGTAGGTGCCCCATCTCAAGAGTCAAACAAAAGACACAAATGAAAATAATTTTAAGCAATGCTGATAGTCATCCTGTTGTATGAAACGGAACTCCATTTCCCTTGCTAGAGAAATACCAGCCTAGTGGATTTATTTTCGAATTTGGTTGAGCCATGGCATGTAGGTAGCCATAAACCTTTGGTTCTGATGTTCAGCAACAAGAATCTGGTGGACAAAGTTTGCAGGGAAGGATATAACATCATTTAAGTGCATTGCTTTTTCTAATGACAGATTTTGTGGAATTAGTCATTGTTGATCTAACTGCATCATCCTGGGAATATCTAGCACATGCTTTAACTATGCCTTTGCATAGATACAAGAATAATTTTTTTTAAATACTTACCTGCTTAAAAAAAATCTAGATTTTGAAACAGAAAAAGGAGGATGGGGTAAGGAATGAAGGCCTTAGCTGACTGACAATACAGGATATAGAACCCTTCAGGTCCTAATCCATGAGGGGATGTTTGCATCTGGCTCCATAATGGAGTCCACATGCCTGAATTAGATGCTGGGACTCCATGCATGTGTGTAAGTGGAGTTAAGTGCCTTGGAGGGGGATTCACAAAAGCCACTGTTCGGGGAGTTCCCTAAGCCAGCCAAATAGGGAAAGCTGAAGATTGCAGTTCATCCTAAATCCTATTTCTCTCCTGGCTTTAACTGGTTTCTGGTGAATGAAGTATAGAGGCACAAGTCCCTCTACTCTGGGCTCATAGCTCACAATCCTCTTTTGAAAGCTGGTGCCAAATTTTTCTGTCAAACTCCGAGCAGTCGTCAGCAGCTCAAGCACAGTCTTACTTGGGCTGAGGAACACGGGTCTAGTTCCTTCCTTTAGCAAAAGGCACTTCTGAAGTTGTCATGCCTCAGCCAGCAGGCTACAGGCATCAGCTCCCAAGAGGTGGGTAAGAGCTGGCACAGGTCACAGCAGACCCAAGAAGCCATAGGGAGGAGGCAAAGCAACAAGAGACTTTGTCTGAAAGCCTGGGAGGTGTCCACAGGCAAAGCGAGCCTCAAGTCCACACCTGCACTAAGAAAGGCTTGTGCACTGGGATCAGGGTGCCTTTGAGGAAGATTTCAGCAGTCTGACAGCTCAGGCAACAGCTTATCAGTCCCTGATCAGGAGCTTGGATTTCAGTTGTGGATTGAAGTGCTTTAACTTCCCCCTCCAATCCTATATTCTCCTGTACTTCGAGCTCCAGCTCTGCCTCGTAGTGCTGCAGGAAGCTGAAGAGAGGCTGGTGTCCACCTTTGATCCAGTTGAGCAGCTGGGCAGCTGCATGTTTGTCAGCCTATCCCTTCATCCTGCCTGCAGCACGGGTGAAATGCAAGTGCCGGCTCCTGCTGCGGATATTTTATAAGTGTTAGTCCCCAGAGCTGAGCACTGACCAGTTTTCCAGCCTGTGCCTTTGCTAGTCTCAGTCATCATGGGCCCAAATGGCTGCACTGAACATTTCAGATTGTCTTCCTTGAGTACAGTTGAGAGACTTAAGTGAGTGACTGATAGTATTTGCTCTTCAGGGCTTGGCTTTGCTTTCCTTTGGCCTTGGTTGGGTTGTTCCAAGGTGCCAGATGTGGTAATTTCAGGATTTTAAACCACAGCACATTGGATTGCATATAGGAAATTAATTCCACCTCATGGCATTTTTGGAGTTTAAATGACTATAAATTTTCATGGATCCAGGATAAGTGTGTGTGAGTGGGGTGGGGAGGGTCTTTTGTGTGTGTGTGCTTCAGAAGTATCCTTTTTCTTTGCTGTGCTTTTGAGAGGCGTGGCAAACTCTGCTATAAGTATTCACTGAATCAAAGCTACAGCGAGTATTTCACAACTGAGGTTGAAAGTTTTTCTGGTTGTGTACTGCTACCCTTATTTCTGCACTTGCAGAGTGGGAAGTGACTGGTATTTGTGTAGGCCTGTACAAGTAACACTTGTGAACAAGTAACAGTGACTTCAAGCTTTGTCTTTCTGCCCCTCCACTGATGTGTGCTTTTGTGGTGAAGCAGACTTGAGTAAGATGCATTTCTTACCTGCTGCACAAGAGGAAAAGACAGAAGGTCTTTAGGAACAGATCTGTTCCTGCATGACACAGGGATGTGCGTGTGCAATTCAGCCATGGGGGTAGTGTAGAGGATTTTTGGTGATTTTCAGTGGTGTTTAGCATGCAAGTGCCAGATGATGAAGAGACCTACATTGGTAGATCCAGTGTCTACCATCTAGCAACTTCCACCTTTGTGTCTGCCCACAGATGTGACCCAGAGCACAAGGGGGCTTTCATAAAAATTACAAGCCAAGTTTTGAAACCATTTTAACTGAGTGTTTAGTTGTAGTTAATGTCATCTTAGTCTTTATCAAGAAAAGTAGCATAAAAGTAAAATAATTTACCCATTTAGGAAATATGTTTGCGAGATAAGATCTGCTTGAATTTTGTGAATGGAGTGTCAGGTTATGATTAGCACATCCTAACAAATATGATGATACCTGCAATATTTGATAATAAAATAGGAAAATAATTACTGCTAAATAATTTTAAAGCATGCTCCTGATTTCTGTCTGGGTGGAATAGCCTAGTATGTTTAACCTTCTAAGGCAAGATTATTTCTTCCACTGTTTGAGCAAAGGTAGGAAAAGTATGCAAAGGGCAGGAATTTTTTTACTGGCAAATAACCTTCCAAAAAAAATTGTCTGAGAGGAAGTTTTTTCAAGAAAAATATTTTACAGACATTTGTTACTGTTTTCATATCTCCCTTGGACTGCAACTTTGGGTTTCTGGGAAGTGGCAGAGTTAGAGCACAGCAAATAAAAATAAGGGAGAGAGAAGCTGCTCTTTCTCTCGACAGGCTCATCAAAGCACAGTGAACGGAAATACTGTAAATGGTAACAATTAGTCTCCAAAATAAAGCCTCCAAAGCCTTTTGCTTTTATTTTAAAAAAAAAGTCATGAAACAGCATGAGTGAAAGAGCCAAGAAAACACATTTTGTACGCCATCAAAGTGAGAAAAGGAACAGAAATGCTGTGCTGTGCCAGTTTCAGACAGAGGCAATCAAGCAAATTTTCTGGCAAGAAGGCAATGCGTAAGGCCACAGGATTGCAACAGGAGTCACAGAGAACAAGAAATTATTTCAAATTAAGATCAGACCAAGTACTTCAAGAGTCCCACACAAATTTCTTGCTTTGTAGTGCAAGAACTCGCTGGACTGTTAAAGTAAATTCTGCTCAGATTGCAAAGGCTGGAGTATGATCACTACCAAGTATGATCCCTACAAGAAATAAAATTTCTTTATAACCAAAAGACTGCAACCAAAGAACCTGGACACCCAGAATTAGGCTCTCTTTCTTAATGAGATTTCATGATCTTGATTCCTTTTTAGGGGGTAATGGCTCCCTGTAATGGCTCCCTGTAAAGCATTTAAATTTAATCAGCATGCATGCATTGCTAAAAAGAGCTAGAAAGTTCTAAACCTCAGAGAAGGTCCTGCTTCACCGTGATAATAAAAAGGCTAAAACTTACCCCTTTCCAAAGAGCCATCCCTCCTGCCTGCCTCAGGCACCCTAGAGCTGCCAAGAGCCCTCGCCTCCCAAAATGTCCTACAGCAGAGCAAGGGCCAGACCAGGTGTGAGCAGAGACAGACACCTGCCTTTTCCAAAGCTGTGGCTGTGTTCTGTCCACCCAGGACACAGTGCAGCCTTTTCATCCCCAAAACAAAGACATGGTGACAGTGACCATGGTGTGGCAGGACGTCACACCACAGCAGGGTGTTGTCAGTGGCCCACAGGCCATGCAGGGCAGGTCAGACCTCAAGTGGCACCAGCAACTGGAACAGTACTTGCCACAGCCTCAGGATCAAGAGAAGCCCAAGAGCAGCTCCTGACCACTTTTCCCTTGTGTCCTTAGGTTTGGCACCAAGCGTACCTTAGGCTGAGAAGTGCAGTCTACATGAATATTACAATTGCAGACAGCTGTACTGCTTTACATAACACTTAAACTAGTAAGAAGACAGATTATCTTCCCTACAACACTTGCAACAATCAGTCACTGTCATTATCAAGAACACTTCTATAATCAGGATTTTTCTTTCCACTGCCACCTTTTGGGAGGTGTTTAAGAAAAATACATACTCTAGCACCTCATTGTGTCTTGCAGTTGTCAATGAAGGGAATTTCTGCATGCACATATGCTTTCCTAAAGGTATTGAGATCTACTATCTCATAGAATGCTCCTTCTCTAAGCAATCCTCCCAGACAGAAGACAGAAAATCCTAAACCATGCCATATTAGAATAAAATATATATAGCCAGATTTAAGACTCAGTGCACCTTCACAAAGCTGACAATTTTTTTTCTGCTTTTAGTACAATAATTTAATTAATCAAATGAGGAACTAAGAGTTCTCTAACCAGTAAAACTGGTAGATATCCTTCAGAGTAACATTCTGCCACTTACACATATTTGGGCAAAGATTCAGGATACACTTGAGTTTATTGTCACAGAAAGAGACAGCCTTCTTCCCTCACTTCCACCTACTCCCAAACATCTGATGAGATGGAGCATTCCACTGACTAACAAGTTTAACAGTGAACTGTGCAGATTATTCACTTGTCATTTAGAGCCAATTGCTAGCGTGTGGCTTGTTCACAAAGCTGTAGCTGGCTGACCCAAGAGGTAGTGAAATGGAAATTTTTTACACATCTACCCATGAGTATAATTCATAGCAGCACTGCTAGAGGCACTGCTTTGGGTAAAACCAGTAAAATGCTGTGATACACTTTGCAAATGATTGCACCATAATAACACACGAACAATTGTACCATGAAAAATTTGGGAGACTTCTACTGCAGGCAGCCAGCACAACCTATCCCAGGGCAGAGCAAGGCCAAGAATGATGAGTAACAGCTGACAAGGGATGTTTCTTTCCAAAACAAACCTGCAGTTCCCTGTTCACCCTGCTGTGGAACCAGCAATCACCATAGTTCATTATCAGCACCTCAAGGTTCAGCCTACTGGATGACACACACGTCAGTCTGAAGCGCATCACCAGTTGTTTGTCTTTGCATTATTTTGGGCTTAGTGGACTGGCAGTAGACGTGAAGCTTTCTCACCAAAACAATCCCCACATCAACACCACCTCTAGGAAATGGTTGGTTGACTATAAAAGCACTTCCATGAAAACCAGCCTCCTTTCCAGTGTGTCGCACATGGCAAGCCCGTTCCATCTGATAAGGCGAATTCCTTGGACAGTGTCAGTGGCTGTGGCCCACGGGGAGCTCCTTCTGCAGCGCTCGGTAGCACCAGCCCTGCAGAGAAGGAGCTCTCAGCGCAGTTCCCACGTTGAACAAACAGTCTGTCCTCGGACGCAACGGCGGCCAGTCCCAGGCTCCACGCCAGCAGCGCGATTCCGTGCTGATAAGCGGGGAGGCAGCTCTGCACTTTGATCACTTTGTGTGTTCCACATTATTGGGTCCAGGTTTGTGTGCCTCACGCTGCCGATCGCTGAACGGGGATCTAGTGGCAGTCATTTAAGTGTCTCCATCAAATCTGCCTGCCACCAAGACTGCAGGCAAATTGCCCAGAAGGGAGCATTAGGCAGAGGATTCGGGTGCATGCTGTATGGCAGAGAACAGGAAAACGTATTCAAAGGCAGGTATTTGCTAAATCCTACCTATAATTAACTCTAATCCCATAATTAAAGTCGCATGCTTTTCTGCAAACATTCCCCCACGCTGGTCCTTCCTCTCGAGCCCGAGGTCAGGCACCGATTTGTGCAAATGCATGCACACCACCAGGCAAGAGAGCTGCGTCCCCAGGGACTGTGGTCACCCGGCCGGCAGTGCCCAACTTACTGATCCTTGTCACGGCTCCCTGCCATCTGACTCCAAGTAGCCTTCAGCCATTTTCCAGCAAACAGCATCTGGGCCAGATCCTCAAAAACATGCAAGAGATGAACCCGCCTGGAAATCAATTACCAGCACCAAGCATCTTAATATCATCATAAATTGTGAGCTTCCTGTTTGTGCTGAGTCAGCAGAGCCTGGTGCATGGGAGTTGGGGTTGTGGTGGTACCAATCTCATCGTGCCCAGATCTGCAGAGAGATGAGGAGATGCCTGCCTGAGCCCACATAGGTAGGCTCACAGCACACTGGGCATGGGGAGAAGGCTAGAGGCAACGTAGTATGTCTGCGTGGGCTAAAATCTCCTCACTGTGGCCGCTTCCACTGTCGGGGTGTGTTTTCACACAGAGGCACACATAAATACTGGCACACAAGCAGCAGATACAGATACAGTCTGTATATATGCAGATGTAGTCTATCTGGAAGGAAGAAACTGGGGAAGCCCAAGGGTGCCATTTGTATATGGAGAGCTTGGTGATCATCCAGAGTGAGCACGCACATTAATGTGTTTGCAGATAAACGGGAGCAGAGGCAAATGCTTTGTTTTTGGAAATGCATTTACAAATGGATAAACAGAGACCTCCGCAGGCATTGCAAGAAAAGATCATATAATTACCACTGAAGCCAAAGATAGCTTATGGATGACCGTTGGTTTTTAAGATGAAGCCATTTATTTAGATGTTATCACACTTCTCTAAGAAAGAAACTCTAGGCACCATTTTGAATTTTAAAAAACCTAGAAACAAGCATCTGCCACGTGTTGAATATTCTCCATTAGCAGCAGGTTTATGCATGCATGCATTTTAAAATGTTTATTATGACAATACTTGTTATGACTGCCTTAGATTTAGTAAATACCACATGATAATCAAACACAGTTGTTAGACCTTGAGCAAAATATGATTTAATTTATTTTTAACATACCGAACAATAGCTATTTCTTGGTAATCTGAACTGAACACAGACACTTGAGACTACTTTGTTTCCTTGGAGGGGACAGTGAAAAGGAGGGAGGGGAAAAAAAATAAACCTGATCTCTGTGGGAGAGTTTCACAAGAAGCAAAAAGGCAGGATTACATTTACCGTAAATCCTACTTTCCTCCCTACTGAATGCACAGGCCCTTATAGACACTCTAGCAAGGTAAATTCTTCACCTACTCAAGAAACAGGTATTGCCTTCAGTGAAGCTTTAGGCACTGTTACAAGCAAAATGGTGCAGGACCTCAAACCTGCTGGGGTGTAGATCAACCATCTCATGCCTATAGCATGGCTGGGTCCTCGCACAGGGGCTGTGCTCTCCTTTACTGTCCTCCTGCTCTTCACTGCTGAAAAAAAGATTAAATCAGTGTAGCTACTGTTAATTTGGGTTACAAAACAGATTAGCTTTCAGAGGAAATCCATGTCAAGGTACATTTGGTTGCCTTCACTCCCTGCTTTTATGTGGAATATGATTGAATTTACAGAAAGAAACCCCCTACATTGTGTTTAATTACTTTGCTGGCAAATTTGAAAACAACTGTCCAAATGACATAAAGACTGGTTTGGCACACAAAGACAGAAGAGTGGTAATGTGTGCATTAAATGGCTCTAGCCTTTTAAGCACGTACAAAATTATTTGGCATGCAGAAGGTTTTGTTTTTTCCTGTCCCTGAAAACATAAGTTCCCACTAAAATTCAGTCTCTATACAGTACAGAGTATCCTCAGTTCTCTTCAGAAAGTACTCACTGACTGACAGGTTAGTCCTCAAAGGAGTTAATGATCCAAAGATTAATTTTAGCTGTGATGAAGTTATGAAACAGTGTCTTTGAAAACTGTGGACAGTGATGTGCTGGTAAATTCACTGCTCAAGTCCCTTACACTTTGCAGCACCAGTGCTGAGAACAACAATCAACATTGGCTTGATTTTCACATCTTAAAACACCCCACCCTTGCAGTCACCACAGCTATTCACTGGATAGGAGTAGCTTAGTTCACTACAGGAACAAAGGCCTTGATAGCTGCTTTTCTTTTGTGCTGAGAATTCTTCCAAAAAAAGGAGCTGGCTAACATAATTAATTTACAAATGCCAACACCCCCACCCCCAATTTATAAACCCAGTCCTTAATCCAATGCTTTTCATGTGGTGGAGACCTTCAGAAAAACATGTACGTGGTGGGGGTGTGCACGCGTTTGCGAGCACAACCCAGTGGTTTAAGGGATCCGTACTGTAGAAAGCAGGGACAGGATAGGTACTTGCTCCCAAAGTAGCACTAAAAATGAAAACAGAACAAAAAAGTGCTATCACTTTGTAAGGACTTTACTTCTCTCTTACAAGCCCCTCTTTGACATCCTTTGAGCTGCCATGTACCTCTGTGTATGAACTGGGGGCCAGCCAGTGGAAACCCCCCAGAGAGCAGCTGTGCACCTCACCCACCAGCTCTCTGCAATGCAGTGCGGCTGCTCCTTATGCACCTTAACACTCTGATTGCCATTTCCATTGCATTACATTGCTCCTGCATGTCTCTGTATGACAGAGACTTTAGTGAGGTTTATACTGTTCCTGTGGGATTGGATCTCCTGTCCCCATCAGCAGAGCCATCCCTGCATACACCATTGCGGATACTTGGTAACAGGATGTGTTATCCAGGTCACCCAGAAGTCACCCTAACCACTTCTGATCTCAAGACAAAAACACCCTGGAGAATTTAGCTTTTTATCATCTATTTTTTTTAGTAGCACTCTTCTGGGAACAAAATCTCCAAAGTCACTAGGATTTTTATTTTGCAGCGTTTTCCATGTGGAAACCAGAGCACTAGCAAGTCCATCCCCCCCAGTGCATTGGGGAACTGGTCCCTGCAGCTTCAGGCAGCCCCTGTGGAAGGAACCACAGGGAAAAGACTTCAGGTCACGGAGATCTATTCATGCCTTATACCAATTTGGGAAATACAGCAATTCAAAAGCAAGGGGTGGTAAATTAAGCCCATGGGGGTAGTCTCTGGCTGAGTATCTTAGAGGTTCTGAGACAACCCAATGTTGATTGCAGAGTGATGGCTTTCCTGTAAGAACCAATAAATCAAGGTCTAGTTTCCACTCTTTGCAAGACCACCTATGATTTCAAGTCCCAAGTGGATGGGCATCACTCTTTCCATACATTCTTTACATAATTAGGCTAAACCAGCCATTATTTCTTCACACCAATTTTAGAATTATGACTGCTGGTACATTTTGTTTTGTCTCCTGTTTCTGCTGACACACTCAAATAGCCAGAGGAAGGTCCTTTCTAGTTTTCTCAGGAGGACAGCTCTACCAAAGAGATTATTGAGAAATGTTCTCACTCAAGCTTTGCCTGTAAAAATGTGTTTTTTCAGGGACTGTCTCTCACCCACAGAGACAACCAGATGCCTTCATACACAAGCAGCTGAACACTGTGGTTTAGGATAATGTTCCTTCACCCTCAAGTGTCTTGTCCCACCCTAGGTAAAGCAAAATGTTTGTTGTGGCTTAATCTGAATGACTGGTGCAAATGACATGGCACGTGGTGGGAAAGCTCAGTTGCTCCTCTCCTCCATCTTCCTTCCAACATCCAAAGTTATGGTAAAACTTTGCTTTCTCCAAGCCCTTGGCTTCCCTAAAGGTGCACACATACACTTATTTACCTGCCACAAATACACAGACACATTCCTATTGCTTTCTGACAAAAACCCTGGCAAATCCCAATCCAAAACCAAATTATTGCTCCACCAACAGTCACCTTTGAAAGCCCATCAGATTGCATTACATGAATGGGTTTGGAGATGATCCCTAAACTGCTGGGATTTGGGTGAAGGGGGTGGGAAGTCTTACACTTTAGCTGCATCTTTAACACAGATTTTTCTCCTCCTCACTCTGTTTTCCTTGAGTTCTGTCACCGCTGGGAAAAAAAATCTCCTTGTGCTGTTCAGAAGCTCTGGAGGACCTGTCCAGTATTTAGGATCTATAGGCTTCTTTTGAAAACCAAGAGCAAGATTTTTAGTAACTTTTAGGCATTTAAAGATGTTGGTGGTTTCCTAGTGAGGTCTTTGAACTAGAGCTGTGCACCCAGGCAGAAACAAACTGCAAGGCAGAAAAAATACACCTTCAACTTCTCTCAGCACATAAATAACTTTTTAGAGAAGCTGAGTAGGATGAGACAGGCAATGAGTAGAAACACTAAAGGACTACCCCTGGTATCCCTCGTGCTTCCGGGCAGGCTTTCCCTGCAGTGATGGTATCTGACAGCAGTAATCCAGCAGCAGCACACGTGACTCTACCCCATCTCTCATCAAGACTAATTTTGTCTGATCCCTCCTTCTTTTGGGAGCAGGGGGAGATGAGCTGTGCAGACGGTACCAAACACAGGCTGCGTCTCCAGTACCTGCGGCAGATCCCAAGCCCCAGACAGCTCACAAGGCCACAGGGGAGGCTCTGACCTCCTCCCACAAAGATGTCAGCCAAGTCCCATCTAGCCCAAGGTTGTTCAGTAAATAAACCCCCACCTTCCACCTCAGCTAGTCACAGGCACCAGCCCCAGCCAAAATCAATAGATGAGAAGCAATCTGTCATTTCCAGGCCACACTGGTTGGGTTTTGGATGAGTCAAAAAACACTACAGGAAACACAGATGTGGTGAGATCACCTCCTTCTCTGGAGCCTTCCTATCTCTACAAGTCTTGCCTGATCTCCCTCAAAATTTCCATGTGTGCACACAAAACCATCTTGTGTGCCACGTGGTTGTGCCTGCTCCAGCGCAGATGCGTTGCGTGACACTTGGCAGGGCCAGGCCAGCCTGGCCCAGGCAGCAGGAGGCTGAGTTCACCCTGAGCTGCAGGCAGGCTGGTGTCTCCCCGTAGGAAATTTTTTTCAATTATTTCAAATACCTCCCACTCGCACACAAAGCCCATGTTTTGTAATAAAAACAAGGAGAAAAATCTCATCCAAAGGAATTTTACCTATTTCCCCCTCTACTTATTCCACTGAAGTTATCTTTTTTAAAAAAACAATCCCCCCAAAACTGGCCACCAGAACAACGAAGTAGCCAAGAAGCTAATTTAATAACCTCATTCTTCAAGATCCACCTTGCCCTTCATACTAGTAGGTTTCAAAAACAGTCCTGTATCATCCAGTATCTTGTGATTTTTTTTAAAGGTTTCACTGCATTTCTCCCTTCATACAGATAATGCTTTTCCTTTGAGAGAGATGCAGAGAATACTGCAAATGTTCTAGTGACTGGGATTTTCCCTGCAAACTAAGGCAAGCATTACCCTATTCAGCTACAGAGAGGCAAAGGTGTTTTAAGTTACTCATTCTGTATGGAAAGAAGCAGGAAGGCCAAGAAAGACAAGAAGGGGGACATATCCCTGTCTCCCCCTCCTNATGAAGCTGCAGTGGGTTAGTTCAGTCACCACACCCCAGCCGAGCCACAGTAACTGATCATGAACAGGCTGTCCTCCCACTCCAAAGCTCACCATTGAGCTTTAAGCAGAAATACCACGTCCCAAGGCCCTAATCCTTTAGCTCACAGCAGCACAGCCAGCTATGGGCTAAAAGCCACATTAAACTCACTGGAGGAGAAGCATTTGCTGAAATGCTTTGCTGAACAAGGATGAGCGACTGTGCTTGGGCTTTAGCTACACTTACAAACTCCTGTACATCTTGGCTCTGGTTTTCTTTGCCACATGGCAGCTGGTTACGTCCAAGAATTCCTGGGAGGGAAAATGACTGTAGAAACTCAGCTGTGCAACATATGCTCCATCTAGTGTTTATTCATAGTATTTCATTTTCTTAAAAGATTTGATTTGCTGTCAACACGTATTTCCATCTTTTCTATAGATCGTATGTCTATATATGATCATTATTGAAAAGAATAACTTTCTGCTTGTTATTTCAACTATGCCATTTTGATCCAGCGTCCACTTACACCTTCAGTAATGATTATGCACCAATTTCCATTTAGAGATTAAATCTCATAGACCCAAATGAAGGGAAAATGTTTTAAAAGAGCAGCAAGCATTTTCCCAGGTGCTTTGCTAATGCAAAGTGAATGGGAAACTTCAAGCAGGAGCAAATTATAAAGCCTAGAGGACACACTGGGGAAAGTTTCCCCCCATAAAAGATACTTCCCAGACATGGGGGCACAGTTTTGAGCCCCTTTGCCACAGACTGAGGTGCTTTTTTGTCCTCTATGTCAACCCAGGCTGCTGGGAAGGACAGGAAAATAAGCAGGTGGCCCTTGCTGCCTCCTCAGGCCACCCTCATCACACCAGAGCACAGCAGCTGCTGGGAGGAAGTATCAACAAGCACTTTGGGAAAGCTCTGGGGCATGGATGACCTGGAAGTGCATAGAGAATGCACAAATGTTCTGGAAATGCACCCAGGTTGGGTGCAAGGCATCTTTGCATGGTAGAAAAACAAGGACAGTGGCAACAGCCATCAGGCCTGGCAACCGCCATATGTATGTGAAAAGGGTAGGACTTGCATGCCAGATTTGGTTGTGGGGCAAAATACTCCAACACACAGAGTCTCTTTTAACCACATGCTGTCCCCTAATTTGCACTACTTGAGGGAGTTCCTGGTTCCTAATTTGCTGCTCAGCTGATGGTAATGCCCCTAACTGCAAAAAGAAAATCCAACAGCAGATGGGACAAGAAGTCCCAAGCTAACATTTTGATTAGGAAGTAAAAGAGTAAAAGCCCAACCCCGTTCTGTTGTGTTAGCAGGACTGGTGAGGTGCTGGGATGGGCTGCCTTGCGACAGACCAGGATCTGCAGTGGGGGAGACCTTTAGAAAATAGCTGAACACTCCCAGAGAAAGGCTTGGGTTGGCTGATCCTACCTGAAGCAGTGGTGGCCCAAACAGGCCCAGTTCTGGGCGGAGGCCGAAAGGATCCCAGCCCAGCTAAGACGAGAGCTGGCAAGGAGCTGTGATAGAAACAGACAGTCCCTGGACGCTGGCAGCCATGGGGCACAGTCATAGGCACAGATTTAAGCTGCAGAAACAGAGCTTTCATTGCTGTGGAAAGCAGAAAGAGCACTGACAATACAGCTTCCTTGGGCAGAAAGCGTTTAGGAGAGCCCCACATCCTCTGCCTGCTCTTCCCCTGTGCCAGAGCTTGCAGCAGAGCTCCCCAAAGCTGTGCTCTGGCACTGACACAGGTGAGAAAGCAGCAAACTCGGAGCAGGTCCCTGTGTGGAGAAACCACAGAGGGCACCTCTGGGGTAGCATAAAACTAAATACATATAAGGGCATTTGCTGTAATAGTACTGCTTGAGTAGAGCCTCCAGTAAACCAGATACAGGCCTGCTGCAGGATGTCCTCCAGGGCAGCACACAAACCAGGGCCAGAGATTTAGGTCCAGTTTGCTGCAGAAAATGAGAGAAGCTCGCCGTAATGGGAAATGCACAACACGAAAAAACATCTTCTGCCAACTGTGTGTTTTGTGGTGCTTTTCACAGGTGATGGCTGCGCTGCTCTTCCCTGTGCAGCTGCTGGCAGTGGCTGTCACTGTTTACCTAGAGCTCGTGAGGTCTGCTCAAGGTGGTGCCTACTATGGGATCAAGCAGCTGCCACCTCAGGTGCCCCAGTACCAACCCCTCGGACAACAAGTACCTCACATTCCGCTGGGCAAAGAAGGCATCCCAATGCAGCACCTGGGCAAGGAGGTGCCCCACATGCAGTACGGGAAGGAGTACCCCCATCTGCCTCAGTACAGGAAGGAGGTCCCGCAGATGCCCATGCTTGGCAAGGATATGGCTCCCAAGAAAGAGAAAGGTAGGTCAGCGTGTCCCTCTCCACTGCTGCATGGTCCCATCTGGTGTGCCAGAGCACTGTTTGCCATGGGGAAATTGAACAATGGAGCAGGCTGCTGCAGGCTGGGCACGGCACCTTTGTGCCCAAAGGCCTGGCCAGGCTGGTACCTGGCCACAGGTGGACAAAACAGGTTCATGGGAGCTGTGGGGCAGCTCAGGCTCACCAGCACAAGACCACGGTCATCCTCTGGGCTGCTGCACAGCCTCTGAGCAGCCCTACCTGCAATGAGCCTCTGGCACACAGGGCTGGCTGGTTTGCTCAGGTGCTTGTTGAACACTAGGAAAAACCTTGTCATCCCACCTGCTTGCAGAAAACCCTCCAATGGGGCTTCAAATGATGGCCCAGGGTCCTGTCTGGACCTGCTCCCACTCTCACTGCAACAACAACGAGCTAAGAGCCCCAAGATTTGAATTTATGGGAACATCACCGTTTTGTCTGAATTTGTCCATACTTTGTGATTTAGAGGTTTGCAGATAAAAACATACAACTGCTCTTCTAACTCTGGAGTCCTCTTTCTGTAGGTTATTTATGGGTGTTACAGAGGCATTGAAAGTACAGAGGATTAATGCACAAGTCTGCACGTACAAGCGCTTTCCCTATTCAGTAAAAGAAGTTTGGACAGCATTAAGATATTTAAGAAAACAAGAAAAAAAGTCCTAAATACAAAGGGTGACCAGGAACACCCAGTGTCATAAAATCCTTGTGAGGACCACCAGTGTCTGTGCAACTACAGACAAGCTGCTTAACTTTGTCTTACTGAGGCTTCAGCTAACCACAGCCTCCACTGACTTCAGAGAGAAATGGAAGATTTCAGGGCCTATTTTTGGAGTGTCTGAACAAGCACCATTGGCTGTAGTAAAATCAACCTATCTCGTGAGCAAAGATTTTCGACGTGCGTAAAACACAACATATGCAGAGAGGGAGAGTTTCCACCTCCCAAAGAACAGTTAATTCTCTGGTCCTGAAACCTCATCTTCTGTCCTTCCCCAGATCTCTCACTTCTTTACCCATTTTAGAGCTGGAAAGAGTTTCCACTTAACCCAAAAAGCAACCAACCCCGGCAGTAAATTCCCCACCCTGACCTGCAATGATAAGTGGTCACATAACACAAAAATGTGGGTTTGGACAATACAAACATTTTGCAGTGTTTAAAAGAGCCAGAACTAGACATGGCTGTGCCAAAAGAGCAATGCTGATTAAAGCTGTAGGTTTCCAGTAATACTTCAATGGGAACCAAAGCCTTGAGGAAAATACAGACACACCTATGTATAAACTTCTTACCAATAGAATCTTTTAAAATTGATCTTGCTCATTTAAACCCCTCCAGAAAAAGCACTTTAATGCCAGGACTCCTCCCACAGCATGAGAGCACCGAGTTTCCTGCAAAAACTCTTAAAGGCAGATTAATGGGACAAAATGCAGATTTTGCTATTTAAGATTGTATAGGTGGAAAACATCAGCAAAGTGCAAATGGCTTTTACATATGATGCACAGCAATTATTTGTGGAAACAGAAGCATGCATGGAACTTCGGAGTATGCAAAACAGTAGTAACATCCTCTCCATTCTCAATGCCAACCTGTAACTCACTAGCTGTCTCTGTCTACCACAAAACCATGAGGCATCGTAAAAAGCATGTTCAATTAAGAACTGCCTGTTTTTAAAGGATGTGATTGTAATCACCTTTTTTCTCTCTCTCCCCCTGCTTTTTCTTTTCTTCCCAACCCAGAAATTCCCATGCGCAGTCTGAGGGGTGAGCAAGGCCCCCCTGGTGAGCCTGGACCAAGAGGGCCGCCAGGACCACCAGGATTACCAGGTCATGGTGTGCCAGGAGCCAAAGGAAAACCAGGCCCGCAAGGATACCCAGGAATTGGAAAGCCAGGTTTACCAGGGATGCCAGGAAAACCGGGGGTCATGGGGCCCCCAGGGCCAAGAGGGGAGATGGGTCCGAAGGGGGAGATTGGGCCCATGGGGATACCCGGACCGCAAGGACCACCGGGGCCTCATGGGCTCCCTGGCATAGGGAAAGCAGGTCCGCCGGGGCTGCAGGGACAGCCAGGGCCAAAGGGTGAGCCTGGGATGAAGGGGCCACCAGGAATCCCTGGGATCCCAGGGCCAAAAGGGGAGAAGGGGGTCGGGATCCCGGGTTTGCCGGGTCTGAAGGGTCCACCTGGGCTGCCTGGTCCTCCCGGTCCCGTGGGGCTGCCAGGGGTCGGCAAACCGGGCATGGTTGGCTTCCCTGGCCCACAGGGACCCCTGGGCAAACCCGGACCCCCAGGAGAGTTAGGGCTGCAGGGGCCTCCAGGGGCCCCCGGGATCCAAGGCCCTCCTGGCCCGCCTGGCATTGGCAAACCAGGCCAGGATGGCATACCTGGCCAGCCGGGCTTCCCGGGTGGCAAAGGGGAGCAGGGACTGCCAGGCCTGCCCGGGCCCCCCGGCCTCCCTGGAGTTGGGAAGCCGGGCTTCCCTGGGCCCAAAGGGGAGCGAGGTGTGGCTGGTCTGCCTGGCCCCCTGGGGCCAAAGGGGGAGAAGGGGCACGCGGGGCCACCTGGCATGGGAGGGCCACCAGGGGAGCCAGGCCAGCCAGGACTGCCGGGCATCATGGGCCCCCCGGGGGCTGCCGGTTTCCCAGGCCCTAAAGGAGAGGGGGGTGCCGTAGGGCCACCAGGACCAGTCGGCCCCAAGGGAGAACCTGGCCTGCAGGGTTTTCCAGGAAAGCCAGGCTTTCCTGGGGAAGTGGGTGGCCCTGGGCTGCGGGGGCTGCCGGGCCCCACAGGACCCAAGGGGGAAGCCGGACACAAAGGCCTGCCGGGGCTGCCGGGTGTCCCAGGGCTTGTGGGGCCAAAGGGTGAGCCCGGGCTCCCCGGCGCTCAGGGCCTCCAGGGCCCCTCGGGCATCCCAGGCATCGCGGGACCCAGCGGTCCCATCGGCCCGCCCGGGCTGCCAGGGGCGAAGGGCGAGCCAGGCATGCCCGGCCCCCCCGGCTTCCCCGGGGTAGGCAAACCTGGTGCTGCGGGGCTGCAGGGACCCCCGGGAAAGCCTGGGGCGCTCGGTCCTCCTGGCCAGCCGGGGCTCCAGGGGCCACCGGGCCCCCCCGGGCCCCCAGGTCCGCCGGTCATCATCCCCCCCACTCCACCAGCCGTGGGACAGTACCTGCCTGAGGTGGGGCCAGGCATAGAAGGCTTGAAGCCCCCGTACGGCTACAAGGGCAAGAAAGGCAAGGCTGGCGGCGTTGTCTACGAGATGCCCGCGTTCACGGCAGAGCTCCTGACGCCCTTCCCCCGCGTCGGGGTGCCCGTGAAGTTCGACAAGCTCCTGTACAACGGCCGGCAGAACTACAACCCCCAGACCGGGATCTTCACCTGCGAGATCCCCGGCGTCTACTACTTCGCCTACCACGTCCACTGCAAAGGCGCCAACGTGTGGGTGGCGCTGTACAAGAACAACGAGCCGCTCATGTACACCTACGACGAGTACAAGAAGGGCTTCCTGGACCAGGCTTCGGGCAGTGCCGTGGTGCAGCTGATGCCCGGAGACAAGGTTTACGTTCAGATGCCATCCGAGCAGGCGGCAGGACTCTATGCCGGGCAGTACGTTCATTCGTCTTTTTCAGGATATTTATTGTATCCCATGTAAAACAAAACAAACAAGACACACACACACACACACACACACACACACACACACAAAATCAAAACCTTTCTCCTCTGCTTCAGTCTTTTATACCACAAAAGATGCATTTTATGACCATTTTGGACCATCTTGTACAAAACCAAGAAAATAAATACAAAGTTTAACATTATGCACAGCTAGTTATTAAAAAAAAAGGTGTGGTGAACATATCTAAAGATGTGTATCAGGTTCATGAACAGTTGTTTTGCACCCAAGGGGGACATATTAGCTGTACATTATATATTTCTGCAATGCCATGCTTACTTAATTTCATTCACAGTAATTCAGTACTAAAGTTCAAATCAGTGTATGTCACTCACTCCTGTTGCATTGATCATAGTTATAAGATGAAAAACAGTGACTTAAACCAGAGTAGGTCAGTCTCTAATTATATTTTAAAAATTGAGTGGCTTATGTGACTAGGTGGGGGGTTTCTTGGGTTTCTGACAGCAGGTCTGCCTGACAAGCAAAGGTTCTCTTAGATGGAGACCTGTATTTCCCTTCCCCCATATAAAATAATCCTGCAGGTGTGCTTTTTTTTCCCTGAACAATTTATTTATGATTGAAGAAGAATCCTGATGGCATAACTATTCCCCCTGAGCCTTCTCCAGCAGTCATTGGACCTAAAATGTCACCACTGACTCCAGCAGGCACTGGTTTCACCTCCAAATGCCACAGCACTTGAGAAGTCTCCATCTCTATTCACACAGTTCAAGTAGAAGAGGTAAATCTTCCCCATTTACTTTGTGCCATGTCATTGAGATGTTTTGGCCAACACATAGCAATACTTCAGGGTGGCATAAATTTGCTTGGATTTCTGTGCTTGTACCAAGAACCCATTTGGCTTGTCAGAAGAGACACCTATTCTGCCACTCAGCAAAAGCTGAATCAGTTTGCTCTTCAATGACTAGGCAAAGCAGAAGTAGCTCTGTTTGCTTAACTGATTTGTTGCTTGAGATCAACCAATAACTTTACCAGCAATACTGATCACGCAAATTTATCCGAGAACTTGGTTCTATCTAAAAGCTGACTTCCAATCCTTATTTATATGTTACCAGTTGTCAAGGAGAACCTGCAGGCCTCAATACTTTTCTGTACTTGAGGACAGTGACTTCTGTGCACGAAGTCTCTGTCTGCTCATCAATGGTGCTAAATCTCACCTCAACAAGTGTTCTGTTTCCAACGAGCAGTGGACCTTGCTGTGGTTCCCTGTACAGTGCTGCACATCACACACTGCTGCGCTAGGTCAAAGAGTTAAGTGCTCATCACTTCTTCGATGTCTTTAGCTGCCGCTACCGCTTTTGATTCAAAAATGAACTAGATTTTTCATGCAGAACTAAGATTGGATTTAACTGGCATTACCATTATTTAAATGCAGAGTTTAATGCAGTCTAACATTGACTAAGGACTCCAGTGATATAATGTGGTGCTTTATCTCAGAAATTTTATGGAATGGTGGCAGGAATGGACGGACAGTTTACCAGACACTGGTGACTTCAGTATGTTCCCAGAATATATGAGATATGTCAAAAGCAAATAATTTTGTATTTAAAATTTTTGTACTGATTTGAAAAAAATATCTTATTAAATATCTTTAAAAATAAAACCAATTCTGTTTTCATTCAGGACTATGAGAAAGAACATTGAACAGGCTGAATTCATGTATCAGACCACAAGGACTTTCTGAAACCACTGACAGCCTGATATAGGATGGGAAAAATTAGTAAGAGACACCCCCTTTTCTCTAGTTCCCATCTCCTGGCAAAACATGCTCTAAGCCACTGAGGGAACACATCCCATTTGGTGGGAGGGCACAGCAGGGTCTGGGGGGAACACAAAGAGGGAGGGGCTCCCTCAGGCAGCCCATGGGGACAGGTACTACTCAGCATGAGCCCACATGGGAGCGCAGCTGAAGAAAGGTAGAGGGGCAGCCAAGGAATCAGCCACAGAGGCTGCTGCTCAGGGTTTGTGTTGCCTGAAAAGGCAGAACTGGCTGCCTAGGATGAGAGATGCTCACCACAATCGCTGGCTCTCCTGCTGTGGCTTCCCCGCCTCACCTCAAAGACAAGCATTTCCTCCAAGCTGGTGAACTCCTCAACTCTCCATACTGAAAGGAATGCACTGAATACCTGCTGTGCCAGGGAACTGTTATCTAAATGTCCCTTGGACTCCCTGAAGCCCTCAGCATCTCATTTTTACTGCACAAAGAGAAAAAAAATAATGAGCTAAGTACTGCCATCAGCACCTCTCAGTTTCTATCTAAAGCCATTTTCACTGTCTGAAATTTTTTACACACACCATCTTCTTTGTTCTACATCTCTTATTTTAGCATTCCCCTGGACAGTCCACAATAAGACAAGATCCAAAAAACAATGAAAACTTCGAATCACAAGGATGCTGCTCTTGATCTTACCCAAAAAAACACGTCTCAGCTCTGGCTGTACTCAGCCTGGAGTGAGATCTCCACCCACAGTAAAACTCAGCCCACCTAGGTTCAAGAACTTTCAGCTGTTTGCTCTATGAAGCACTAAAGTTTGTTCCAAAACTTCATACCGTATCTGACACCACCATGTACTTTACACACCAGTAGTAATGGCCCTGGGCATACCCACACATCCACACTCACACACAGAGCACTGCCCTTGCAAAAATAAGTCTGAGGGCACTGTCTTTAACAGTTTATTCACAGGAAAATAATCTCCTTCCATTTGTAGCATTCAAAATTTCACTTGAAACAATTCTAAGAATTCTTCAAAATACAGGTGGCACTTTAAAGGCACATAAAACTTAAGACAAATGGCAAATAAAATAAGTATTTCCCAATACCAAAAACATATGTTGAGCTTTGTATGTTCTTAAAAATCAGAGTCCACTTAGAAGTGAAGGTATTTATGCTACCTCCCAGGGCATTGTTAAAAAGGAAAGTACGGCATTGGAAACAAGAAGTACCACATGCTAATTAAACACCAAAGTTGTGACTCTGTATTATTATCATCTATATAGTCACTGGAAATGTCATTTAGTAACATATTTTAGGCACTCTCAGATTCATATTTAGTGCAATAGTCTGTGACTTCCCTTAATTATTACAGCAGAGGAAAAAATAGTTTCCCAACAGAAAACAAAGAAACCTCCCAAAAGTCTGAGCCAAACAGAGCTTTCAGCCAACATGTGTCAGTCATCCTGCCTGTTCTGTGCATAGTCTGGGATCTTAGAGCAGGGTCTTTCTGACAGTGCAGCATTCTGAGAGGGGTGGCAGATAAAATGCAAAAGCACCTTTTCTGTAAGATGATGCTGTCTAGAAATTCGGCAGGCTGCTAGAGAACAGGAGAGACTAAGAAGGGAGGAAAACATCCAACTTCAGATAGAAAAATGATGGGAGACACTGGGGACCTATACAGTTACACCATTATCAGACAAAGAAATAAAGCTGGCAGAACCCTGGGATTCAAAACTGGCAGTTTCACTCCTGATGTGATAAAAAAAAAATTGGATAGCTTTTAAGGGGAAGTTTCAGTGCAGAGATTTCACTTTCAGGAATGGCAAAAAGGGAAAAACAAAGTCTTAATAGCAGCACACTCTCAGAAATGATCTAAATATTTGGTGTTAGCATTATTGTTTTTTTCTAAAAGCCCCAAGTCAAGTCTTTGGTACTGCAAACACCTGTGAAAACGTGTGCCCAGACAGAAGAGACACTGTTCTGTGAGCACTGCTGAGAAACACACCACACATGGGTGTTCCTGCCTGAATGAAGCTAGTGCCAAAGCAAGACCTGTCTTCGAGGCAGAGTAGCAGCAATGATGCGTGTGAAGCAGGTGGTGGAAGAGGGGTGGTGTACATGGGATCCTACAAAACATCTTGCAGGGAGAAAAATTCATTACTTGGCTCACTGCTTATTATTGAGGAGAAAAACTACTGGCCTGCAAGCTGGGCTTTCAAAAAAAACCCCAAAAAACCCAAAACCAAATACCCTGGTGTTTATCAGCAGCATCAGCTCTTGGCTTGGTCCCGAGGGAACAGGTTTCATTCAAAATGTTTCCCAGTCACCCTGGGACAGTAACTGTGGTGGACTCAGTATCCCTGCCAGGAGCCCAGAAGTGGAGGGAAAATATCCCTGGAAATACTGCTTAATTTGAAAAGTCAGTCAGTCATACAAATGGGGAGGCTTATTAAGAAATAAAAAGAAAACAGCTTATATGGATAAATGCTTGTAGAGAGCATATTAAATTCATTGAGAACACCAAACATTACTTTAAAAAAAATTTTTCTGGGGAGACCAGAAAGCTGATGTGGCAAAAATAAAAAAGGCTAAAGGGATTTTTTTTTTTTAAGTACAAAGAATTTGGGAGACACCATTTGTTTGCCATGAAGCTTTTTTTTTTTCCCCAGTTATTTTGTTTGTTCTGCTACAGTTAGAATCCGAATCCCATCCTCCCACAAAAAGCAAAAAGCCTACTAGAAAAATTAGGAGAACGAATCAGTTTAGATTAGTGGGAAAAGCATCTCTGGAGATGAAATAAAGCAGAGAAAATCACCAAATCTTCAAAAGCAGAGCTCCCTACCCACTTCCTGCAACTGGCGACGGGTGGAGAAGCAGAGGGATGCAGCCTGCACCATCACAAGGACTCTCTTCACAGAGTCTGGAGCAAATTCAGCAGCTCTCCTGGAAAAATGTCCTCTTGGACAGCATACTGCAAGATGTTACATGGATGCAGCTGGATCGTGGCAGCAGCCATTGGGAGAGCCGGGGGCCCCAGCTCTGGAAGCAACTGTGGATTGTGAGGGTGAAGGGGCAGCCCCCCACTTCTGCCAGCCTCGGCTCTCAACACAGTCTAAGATCTACCAGGGGCTCCTCTGCAACAAGAGCTTGGAGAACACTGCTGTGTCTGCAAAAAGCCTTGCCACAGCAGCTTTTTCAGGTGAATTACTGTTACCAGGAGTTTAAATCACTGCAGGTCTGGGGCTGCAGAATCACATACAAACCTTTTTAATTAACTGAAGTAACCAGGAGAAAGAAATGCTGGCAGACACAAAGACAATACTGTCACCATTTTCTTATGTGAACCCCCACCTGTTTGTATTCAGATTTTCAAGCAAAAACCTCTTCAAAGTCTCAGGAAAAAATAAAGGAAATACCAAAAATAAGAGCCCTTCTGCCAGCTGGTGAAGAAATTGTGGTTTTCTCAATTTCCACCATGAGAGTCACCTGTTCCAGTGCCCCAGGACCTCCCACACACTCCCCTCTCCTCCACACTCCCACCTGCCACCCTGCACACAGGTCTGCAGCTGCACCCAAGGGACACACAGCTGACAAGACACCATGGCAGAGCCTGTCCCTTGCTGGGACACACCTGCATCCTTCCCCACCCCATGCCACAGATTCTTCTGACATCTGGAGTTATTTAAGGTATGTTGAACTTGCTTGAAATAGACCAAAGCTCAGTGATCACTGGGTAAAAACACAAGCCTCCCTCCCCTTCAGCTGTGGCACCAATCATACTGCCCTACCTAACTCCCAAATGGCAGAGCCAAGGAGCTAAAGATGGAAATGAGAACTATGGGAAGGTGCTTGTGGTTTTGGTTTGGTGTTTTTTTAAACACCTACTGCACCCCACAAGAAAGATGACTCTTTGGTTGCTTCAATGGTTATTCCTCTACATTACTGCAGCAACAAAACTGTGTTCAGTACTCTTGCAATCCTCAGCTTCTGAAAATAACAAATACCGTGGTTTGTGTTCATACTTCTGTTGTTTGCATTACTCCTAAATGTACTCCTATATAATTTTATTTAAAAGCAACAAAGCTATTTCTACCAACTTCAAAGGTTTTTTTCTTTAAGCGGACTTCTTTGTACTTTCTTCAGGTGTGATTGATAAGGATAACCACAAAATCTTCCAGCAATTCTGCCATAATTAAAATTAGAACTTTATATACGTGCCCTGTGAGAGAACTGGAACAGCATATTGTTGTTCTTTGACAGTTGTCAAGTGCCTTCCCAGGCATTCACAGGCTTGTCAGAGACAAACCAATAGAGGAAACATAAACGCCCCATTAAATGTTTCAATTAAAATCTCAAGTAAGTTCCCACTGCTAAATTATTTAGTTCAGCCACACACTTTAAACTTAAATGTCAAGACAGAAGAGGTAAACAGATGCCAAATGATAATTCAGCTGAGGTACGTCCTGGATATTCCCTACCACACTCTACTGCAAAAAATGGGAGTATTCCTTGCTTGTATTGATGCATTACAGCATCTGAGGAAGGAGACTGTCCTCATTTGGAAAAGTCCACCTCAATTTTTGAGGAGCAAACAAAATAATACATGAGATCCTGTCCTGAAGAACTAGGTTCCAACAAGCATTGACTCTAAACTCAGGCATGAACATCTCTGTCCCAGCTCGTGTTTCTGCTGTGGTCTAGGGGCTGACACGCAGGTAGTTCAGACAACTCTTCAGCCTTCATATTCCTTCTTTTTTAAGTCAAGCAACTGCAAAATTTACTGGATGCACAGCACAGGGAGTATGATTTTTCTGTAAAATGGGTACAACACAAGCATTGTCAACACCAACATCTCCACAAATCAGACAAAGGGTCTTCACCTTTGGCAAAGGCAGACAGAAGTTCAGAGTTGATGGTCAGTGCAGAAGCTGTGGCTGCTTGGCTGAAGGTGGACATCCTCTCCTCAGGGGCATGGCAGAACAAAACCTGTAGTCTGTATGTTCCCCCCCTCTCCAAAACAACAGTAATGATTTAGATGCATAGTTTTAAAGCCATTTTCATACTACAAGACAGTCATGACTTTACATCCATCTACTGATTAAACACTTGTCATCTCAGTCTCTTGACAGTGGAACTCTTTGGAGGACAACATCAGAAACAAGGGTATTCCAGAGAATTAATCATTTGGAAAGAGTTCTCACTGATAAGTAAGTGATGTGCATCACATTTTTATATATCCCTGATACTTTCAGCTGAAAGTTTCATGGTTTTCCCACTATTAAATAGCTTCACAGAAATTCAGTTAACTCTGTTTGCAACAGTCCATTACCCTTGGGCTCAGAAGCTTTTTCCTTGGTGAGGTTTCTGGGCTCTTTTTAAACAGTAAACAGTTATGCTGCACTTAAAAAATAAAAATGTCATACAAAAAATAAAAATTTTTCAAATCTTGAAAAGAGTGATTGTTCTTTGTATTTTCCATTCAGGTTTCACGTCAAATTGACCACAAAGTTCTTGTCTATAAGCTTCTTCAAAAATTTCTGCTCAGCGGTGATGTTGTGATATTCATTCTAAAGAGATGTGAGGGAATAATAAATTATAAAATCAAATTATAACCAGCAGCATCATTTGACTATTCCTTTCTATTACCTGTGATACTTGGAAGATGCTAAGAACAGGAAAGGTCTGGGGAAAAGACTTCTTAGCAAAGGCTTAGCCTAGTTTCCCAAGAAAACAGGTTGCTCAAACTAGATTAGGTATTTCCATAAGGACACAACCAAAAAGGATGATCCTTTGGTGGTAAGAATGGGTGAAACGTGGTCTCACAGAAGTCCTTCCATTATTAATTCTCCCAACTCCTCACTCTGCTTATTCAGAACAACAACTGTGTAACCACATTTACAGCACAAGCAGACAGAAAATGAGTAATTCTCAAAGCTCAGTGCAAGTTCTTCAAAAGCACATGAGGCACTTGTAGTTCAGATGTATCCTGCCAAATAGTTTCAGCAAGCCCAAGCCAACCCATCTTCTGTGCTGTATCCAGATCCTGGATACACAGGAGACCACTAAGCTTAGTGGAGGGCAGCATAGGGAAAGTAAATTTACTGAAGACACTGAATCCTGTAAATTAAAATGAATATAATACGAATACTGCATAGAATATTATACATATGTAGTATAGTATTTACAAAGTAATGCCACTAAAAAACTAACAGGAACTTTTTTGTTTACTAGTTTGTTTTTTTGAAGTTTCAAGATTTTAGGAAACTTGTGGATGTCTATTCAACTAATGATCAACCTTATTCAAATGTAAGTGTATGTTGTAAAAAAGCACCTGCAGAGAGGAGCCTCTAAAGGAAGGCAAGTTCAGTGTCAGAGGAAAATTATCTGAGAACAGCAAGCATCTCGGAGTTCTGAAAGAAACATGAGAGGCTCCTATGGGCATTGTCTCTACCCTTCCTCTTCAGCAAAGGGAAGAGGAGGAAAATTGTACCCATATGCTCTGGGCAAATGGAAAAGAAAACTTCACACTGAGGTGAAGGGCTGAGATGAGGTAGCTTGGAACACAGAGCTGAAGGCAACTGAATACAAGAGCAGAGACATAAAACAGAGGCATGGCCACAGCAAAGCAGCAGGGAGGAGAAGGCATTCCTGATGTTTGCCAGCCTCCTGCTGCTCCCTCTCCTGCTGAGTAGAGGCTTCCCCCTCCTGGAAGCAGTTCCTTCTCTTCCTACCCTCCTCCAAGAGCAACTTCTCTCTTCTACCTTCAGTTTCCAAAATTCAGTTCTTTTCCTATGCAAGACCTATACAAGTTCATAGGTCTTAACTCCTTCCATTCCCCTTTGCTCTTCTTTCTGTCTTTAAAGGAGTTTGAAAGCTATGACATATGGTACAAGTAGGTGCCAAGGAAAAAGAGAACGTGAACAGAAACAACACCACTCATGTTCTGACACTGCTAACAAAGACATCTCTAGGACAAGAGCTGTGCAGCCTAAGGAAAACACCAGCAAAGCAAAACACAACACAAAAAGGACATGTCATGCAGACATTGCAGAATATGGTATAGCACAAGGGACACAAATATCAGTATCTACATTTTTCAGAAGCAGCAGCAGACAGGAAGAGATTAAAGCCACATTAACCCACAAGCAGCTGAACCAGGAGAAGGTGGGAGGCCCTTCTGACCTGCAGTTCATACTTCTATCTATATTGAATTGCCTTCCCCAGTTACCAGCTCTACTTCTCTCAGCACAAGCGTTAGTTACCTGCATCATCTGAGACATGGTTTCATTGCCATAGTAGTGCAAAGAACTATTTCTGTCAGTGAAGTCGTACTTGAAGCCTGCCAGGTGGACTTCATGGCATATGTGAAATGCCAGTGTAATGGCAATTAGCCCCGTTGTTGGATGCTTGGGTTTCTACAACAGAACACAAAGAGAACACACACATAAATACCCGGAAGCTTGATAGGAACAGCAAACTTAAGAACAAAGACAAGGGAAATCAAATCAGGCAGCTTGTATCTTCTACAGATGTTTGATTTCACTTTGATCCCCTCCTGTCTCTAAAGGAACAAGGTACTGTCCGCACAGGTTTCCCATGACCAGGGTGTCTGTCATGTCAGCCTTCCCTGGGATTCCTTGGTTTCTAGTGAGGGCTGAGCCCACGGTGCAGCCTGTCCCTCCACAGAGGCATCAGGAAGGTCTCCCCATTGCTTTGCTCAGCTACTTTCATGAAATAGGTTAAGCTTCACTACACTGGAAAACAATTTACAACCCCCTCAAATTTGACTGAATTACAAGATGTGTTCAGAAGTTTCTAGATGATGGAGACCCAGATGAACAGAACATGATATGCCCCAAATTTTCATAGCACCAAACTAAAAAAACATGAATGCTAGCACTACACTGATTTGATGAATTTGCATTTTTTCAAAGCAGGGAAATTCCAGAAGAATTTTGCTTTAGACCTTCCCCCACTATCCCCATTAGAAGAAACAAAACTGTAAATACAATTATTTCTCCCTACAATAAGTTCAGAAGTAAATGCAATGTAAAATAAAGAGCATGGCACAAATATGTTTTAACTGTGCAAAATTAAGAGCACCTAATCAAAAGTTAGCATTTCTCACAAAAGCACAGAAGAACTCCATGCAACCATCTGGCCTATCTTGTGCTCAGATATATGACTTCTTTCGTAGCAGCAGAGGCTAGTATGATCTGGGGAAGGAAACGAGGCAAGCTTTTTTAGAGAGGGATCAACTCTTTCCTTTGACCACGATGAAGCTAAGGTGAGAAAGTGTCCCCAGAAATGGACAAAACTTTCAGGCACCAATGCCTTTTTTAGCTAAAATAACATGAGCTATATGCTCTCACTAGCTGCAGTCAAACCTCCAGTTGAGCACAAAATCATGCTCTTTTTTGACCTCTGACCCAAGGCTCAGTTTGTCTCTGAAACAGAAGCAGACAAACCAGTACTAGACAACTCTGTACATAAAAAAGGCAGATGCCCTCTTTGTATCATACGACAACACAAAAACCCCCAGGAAGAAGTTACTATTCTCAGTTCTTTTAAGCCTAACTGAAGTCACAGATTTGAACTATCGCCTTTTATGGAGAAATTTTTGGTACCTTTATGCAACTCCTGGAGTACTCAAGAAATAATATCTGCTTAAAATGTGCACTATGCCCAGAGCTCCTGCTAGTTAGCAAAATAACTTTCTGCCCTAGGGGCCTAACATCATAAACTTAGTGGTGACTCTGTTGCAACATCCATACTAAACAGGACACCAAAACTATGGCAGGAATGCTACATGTCAGGATTAATGCTACTTGGAAATATCAGGAATATCACAGGTCGTATCTAACTCTGCTCACCTTTAGTTATCCTAAAATTCGCCTCAAAAGAATATAATTTAAAAGCAACTATGTTCAAAATGTATTATCATGAAATATCCAGATACCCTTGGCCTGTAATTAAATTTTTTCAGCCTATTTAATGGGAATAGGCACAGCCCTGGAATGACTCCACAACACTTTCTGAGTTTAGTGGTGCTGGAGCAACACATCTGATTTTATTCTTGGTTCTACTAACAATCAGAGCTGCTTGCTGGTTATGCACTACTGTGCACAGTGGGAATGTGAGACTGGTTTAATGGAAAAGGCAGGGACAGCAGGGAAAGCAACAGCGCTCGCCGGCATCTCCCGCAGGCCGAGGCGGCTGAAGCACACAATAGTGAAGGCAGCACCAGCCCTGCCCAGGGATCAGCAAGGTACAGAGGGCCCCAATGCGAGACTTTCCTGCCCATGGGAAGCCCTGTGGTGTGACCTGCAGCTTAACCAAGCTGTGCCAGGGCCACTGCAGATGTGTAGGCTCACAGTGCAGATGTGCAGGTTCCCAGCCACGGCCCACCTCCCAGATGGGAGGAAAAGGGAGGAAGAGCATGCTTGAGATTGATCATTGCTGTGCAGGGATGAAGGACTACAAAACCCCTGGCATGAAGTAAGCAGGATATGGAGAGAGCAGAAGCGGGCTCCAGGCATGGTCATGCTCTAACCCAGCTCTGTGCAGGGGCACCCAAAGGCAGGAGGAGCAAAGGGTGACCAATGGGCCTGTGCCTCTGTACCAGCTGACACCATGCACACCTCTGAGTCACTGACAGCACTGCTTTTAACATCTACTCTCACTGAGAGGGCAGGCCTGGAAGAGTCAGGAGGAATTTCTGGACCTATGGAGGCCATGCACGTTCTGTGGCCATTTAGGAGATTAGTTAGGCATCCAATTACTATGCTGCTTTCTTCCCACCCTCAGCTAAAAAGCTGAAATGCCACAGAACCCCAAGCAAGCACATAGCCAAAATGGCTATTCCAGTTTGAGAGTTAATAAGGGAGAAAAAAAGCCACTATTAGGCTCAGAAAAGAGAAATAAATTTTAGGAAGAGGTACAGAACCTGCCCCTCCCTCACACACACCAAAAAAAAAATCCACTCCCTCAAATATTAGAAAGAGTAAACCAGAAAAAAATTGTGGCAGATACTCCACAGTGACAGCCTGTCAGACATTTCCACACGTGTCAGTTGGGTGGTGTTGGTGAAGTGGGGATGTGACCCCAGGAAACTGTACCTGTGCTAAGAAGCACAAGGGTGACCCTGACTGCAAAAGGGAGGTCTCCAGCTTGAAGCTTTACCTTTGATCAAAAACATTTTTCAGTCAGGAACTGACAGTTAAAATATATTTTTATGTCCAAATTGCTGGTTAGCCCATTACAATGCTTGGGATCAAACCAGCAAGCACAGAGATGCTGCCATCCATTCATAATTTGCACAGGGCTGGAACATCCTCTATGTTCCCTAGTCCCTCCCTGGCCCCAGGAGTGTGGAATTGCAGCAGTGTTAGAATTACACCTTTGCTGGGGTTTTGGGGAGGTTTGTTTGTTTCGTGTGGGGTTATTTTTGGTGTTTTGGTTTTTGGGGGAGGTTTCATTGTTTGTTTGCTGTTTTTTGTCCGTTTGTTGTTTTGTGTGCCTTGGGTTTTTTAAGAAACACTGTAAAATACCCAACATTCAATAGTTCAAAACTCCTTATTACTTCTAGAAGCATTTTGGATCTGTCATGTTGCATTACCTGCCTGTCTTTCCCAGTTTTGTAAAAGACATTCTGTCTGTCTGGAAAGCAGTCTCATTTCATACCAATTACAGAATCCATAAAAAGGTATTTTTGGCACACGAGGCTAGCCACTCTCTTTCTGGATTCCATTTTCTCATCTTTTTTAGGCACCATCTAAATGGCAAACTACTTTAATGTTAACCTAAAAGGTTTTCCACATTACAGTCTACTGTAATAAAGATATAATTGCCTCTAAATACACATTTGGTTGCAGAAAACTAGAAGGCACAAAAGAAGAAAGCATACCTCCTTCTTAGGAAACCTTGTGGGGAAATGAAGCCACTCATAAGCAGTTTTCCTGGTGATGCTGGGATCAAGAATCCTGATTTGACTCGATTTGTAGATCATATTCAGAGCCGGTTTCTTCCAAAAGCCCTTTGCACTCTGTAACAGGCAAGTAAATACACATTTGTGACAGCTGTAAACAGTTGAATTTAGTTTTGGAGCAACTCTAAGCAGCGTAAACTCCACGGGCATGAGGTTAAAGAAGAAGAAGACTGCTGAAACCTCCCTAAGTTCAAAAACACCTGCTCCTGCAACAGGATAACCCACTGCCACAGCAGTGGCCAGCTGGCTGGAAAACAGCTTTGCAGGAAGGTCCCTGATGGACAACATGTACCAACAATATGCCCTGGAGGCAATAAAGGCTCCCTGTGTGCTGGCCACATTAGTATGAGCATAGACAACAGGCAGACAGAAGTTATCATTCTCAATCACTTTGCACTGTGCCCTTCTGCAGTCCCACAAATGCTGTGCTGGGCTTCCCTCTGTGCAAGAGACTGTGTCAAACAGCACAAGGTCACTACAACAGCCAAGGGGCCAGAGCTCACAGCAAACGAAAAGGGTCTGAGGAGGGTGGGTTTGTTCAGCCCATCTTCAACTATCTGGAAGGAGTTTACAAAGATGAGATCAGACTCTTCTCAGAGGCACACAGTGAAAGGACAAAGAGAAATTCTCTCCTGCGAGTGTGCTGAAGCACTGCATCAACAGAGTTTGTAGAAATATCCTTGGAAATACTCAAAATTTACCTGGGCAATGCCCTGAGAACCTGATATAGCTTTAAACTTGGCCCTGAATGAAGAAGATTCAAAAAGATTTTGGACTTAAGACCTCCTGAGAGAGATCACTTTCAACATTATTCTTCAATTCCTCCAAGTCCACAGGGTAAAATAATCTGAAAAATGTCTGGAGCATGCATGTTAAAGTATGAAACAACACTAGGGGAGAGGATAAAAATGTATTTCCCAAAGGTAAACTGCTTTGTGGTGATGAACTAATCAAATATGTGCATTAGAAAGAAGACAAAGCATTTTTGGAATATTAAATAAGCTGAGCAGGAGGAGATCCAGTGCTCCTCCCAGCTAGGAGGACTATGGTTAAAAGCAAACATGTATTTCACATGAGAGATGTGTGGCAAGATGAGCCAAGGTGCATGAATAATTGAACTCACTATTTTCTGACCACCTAATATCTCCCAAAGCCACTTCAAATCCCGTGGTTTGAAGACAATGAGAACAACAGTGGTATTAGGGTCGTAGTGGATGGGATCTGAGAAGATGGATTCTGGGTAAGAAAGGCGGAAAGTCGTCCTCCTCCCAACATCCTCTTCGTACCCTATCACAGGGCCATTGTTCATCCTGCAGAGGACAGAGGCACACAGACATCAGTGACTGCCTGGCCCGTGTTCCTACTGTGCAGTGGCTGCCACACGCACTATTAGTCTGCGGGACAGACACTGTGTCTGGGTACAGGGAAGTTTAGCAGGCCAGCATTTACGTATCACATTACACAGCAGATGAGCAATTATCAGGTGCACTCACCCTCTAAACTCAGAGGGATCAAGCACATACAGGAACTCGGCCAAGGCGGTTTAGAATACAATCACACAATTGCTTATCGTGTGTCGCTCGAGCAGAAAGCAAGCCTTCTGATTTGGCTCCAACACAGAAACCAGAGAAGGGCAGAGAGAGTACCTGCCCTGGAGAATTACCAATTGCTCCATGTACTCAAAATGAAAAGGAGATACCATTTACCTTATTATGACGTCATACGAGTCAATTTTCTCCCCTAATGTCTTATTTCGAAGTACTCCTCCATTACCGACCACGACACACCGTCGACAGGCAATGCTGTGGAACAAAGAGAAGTTTTAATATTCATTACTTCCCTGGCTTCCTGTTATTAATGATATGATACTTCTGCATGTTAACTGGCTTGTTTTCTAAGTGAGGTCCTGTTTCTTTTACAGCCCTTGGTCCCTACAAAGCAGACTCAATCCTGTATCATAGACTATGTCTCCTTTCAAAAAAAAAAACCAAACAAAAAAAAGGCACTGTTTCAGGGACTGACAAAGTCAGTAATTGGCTTCTCTCATGTGAAACTGTTTTTACACATCTCCTTTTTCTAGTGGTTTGCTGTTTAAGATCATCTAGCCGGTTGGTGATACAAGTGCCATTAGATCAATTATCTTCCACAGTCCTTCAAACTTGTCCCAGTCTGGAGGAACCAGCCAGGACAAAGCATGTCTGGAAAAGCTAACTCAATACTAAGGTGCTTCTGCAATATTGTATGACTCCACATCTCCAACACAAGCTAAAGCAGCAAGATTTATGTTCACAATTCACCTGACAGGCCTACGAACTGAACATGTGAAACCTTAGCCCAATGACACATGACAGCTTCTCAAATGAATATGGTGTGGATTTTTCTCCCTCTATTTAAAAGGTGCTGTCTAAACACGTTTAAACAAGTGATGTGCGTGCTGTCATGATGTAACAAGATGGATTCCTTGATTAAAAGTTGCATTCTCAGATGACCAGATTCAAATTAGACAGCATTACTAGGCATATAAAATACTATGTGCTAAAAAATAAGATCTTACAGTACATCAAATCAAAACAGTAATTTCAAATTTACAATTTACAAATTTACAATTCAGAGACAAAAAGCACGCAAAAAAGGTGTTATGGAGATGCTAATATTATGGAAGTACATTCTAAGGGTAAGATTTCCAAAGTTATCCCAGGTTTTCTCAATGCATATTTTGCTCCCTACTGTCTTGTTTCAATGTTAGTAAAATGTGTCAAATAAAAAAAAGAAAGAGGGGGCTCACAAACAGGCTTGCTGGGTTTTTACTCAAGTAATTTTGCCTTTTAGGGAAGATTTAAATCGAACATGTAAGACTGTAAACTCCGCCTTTCAGAGTAAGCACATCATTTTTTTGTTATAAAAATTGTTCTTTGTTTAGAGGAAAAGCCATTCAATTTGACTGCAGCAGGAACAATGAGAAAATAAAAGTGTTGGTATTTTCTTCAGACACAAGCAGGCTCACAGTTTACCGAGGATGAGTCACCTCACAGTAATACCCTACTCCCTTGGTTCTTCCTTCAAGTAAGAAAAAAGGCTCTATGCCACTTTCTGCTCTACGATCAGGACACCAAAATTGTGTCCCAAAAACCACTACAACCTGTACTGAATTCCCAGCATGGCACTTTATGCAGACTAATTAACATCTTTCTCCTGAAAACAGCTGGTTCCAGCCAAGACTGAGCGACATCTCAATGTCCAAAGCAGTTCCCCACATCTCCTACAGAATTAACATCTACAGAGATAGTTGCCTTTAAATATATGTATGTATATGCATACACACACACACATATATATATAAAAATAGTGCTCTAAATGCAGCTTTTGGGGTTGGGTGACATGAAAAAAGCTGGCACACCTTTCTCTACTGTTTCCTGAGCAGCTTAGTAGAAGGCAAGCCTTCATAAAAAGACTTCCAGCTAATACCATAAATCATGTGACTTGGTATCTCGGAAATCAGAGGGGTGAAAACCTGTTGTACCATCCTGTCCTCAGTATACTCATTCCCTCTACACCCCTAAACGCTTTCCCTCTCTACCCCTTTTGCCCATTCATTTTCCATTTAATTTTTCTATCTGGTTTTAAAGTATCTTAAGAAAGCAGGCTGATGCACATATGCCTCTTACAGTTTACAGCTGGAGTAAGAAAACAGAAGTTGCCCTTTTCCTGAATTATACCTTGTTACTTACAGCTATAGCTTAGAGCTCAAAGCAAGGAAGGAAAAAGGAAAACTGGATGAAAAAATGTGATCAGTAAGTGATGAAGGTGGAGTGAGGGAGAGGGGAGAAAAGCTCAAGATTAACATATGGTTGTATCATGTGTCCTGGCATTCACTTTGAGGAGGCACTGCTTCTTCTGTTCCACGTAGATGAACTTTAAGTAATTCCTTATTACATACCTTTCAGCTTTTGGAAGAGGTGATTTAAGGCACTTCTTCACTAAGGTAACCCCTAGCAATTGAAATAATGCCTTCCACTCTGGCATACAACTAAGAGGCCTTTGCTTTCTCCTCTCTGTAGTCATGATGCAGCAGGACACACTCGGCAGGGAGGGCAAAATAAAACGTGACTTTAGAGCTGAGCAACTGAGGTTTGCTCAGCTACAGAAGTTGTGTTGCTGTTCTCAAGTCAAATCCAAGCTCTTTTTATTGACGAATGCAAACCAGATTTTGCTTATGACTAAAAGTTGACTAATACTACTTGGACAGAAAATGGAGTGAAATTTGAAGTTTGATTAAGTTTTTGAATTACAGCACCCTTGATAACATGAATACTCAAAACCAAAATTATCAGCTGCCATCAAATACCCAATAAACAATCTAACATTAGTATTTGAACTTTTGAAATGGATAAAGTCAACAAGTAGATCAAATATTCCTGAAGAAGTGTACATGAGTAGAGTCGAACAAATTAAAACAACCAGCTTTTAATCTCTGTCAGGCTCAGGGAATCAAAGTGGGCTGGCTCAAACAGGAAGGCTGGCACAAATGTGCTGTTTCTGAACTGCCTCCTCCCCTTCCCCTTCCAGTATTCAAATGTCTTCAGTTATGATCCTAAGTCTAAGTCCACAGTAGTACAGAGTCCACTAACAACAATAACCAAGGAGGGGAACTGTTTATGTAAAAAACCAGAACACAGTATCATAGAAAACTAACACATGACATAGAGATAAAAATATGTAGCTAGGCTGAACTGCATTTAAAGAGTCTTAAGTCAAATAAACTGATCTGTACTAACTATAGATCACAGAAGTCAACATAACAATTTTCAGCAGACTGTTACTCCCAGATATTTTACCAACCTCAGTACTTTAAATTTCCTTTTCATAATGTTTTCAATTTAAACAACCCCAAACCCTCACCCTTTCTCCAAGTCAATAAAATGACAAGAGAAATTAATTCACATATCCTTAAACAAGATCAGGTGTGCTACAAGCAAGATATAACAGATTGCAGGGTCCAGACGTTCAGCTTACTATCAGGAGCACAGTATCGATGACATTGAAAAATACTAAGACCTTGGCTTAACAATAATGTAGGAAAGGTCTGAGTGACAAAGGGATTGCCTTTACGTGTCAGAGATCTACTGAAAGTATAAATGGATCCCAATGCAAACACCATGGTAACTGATCTCCAGTGTCTGCAGGCAGTAGTCACTCAAACCATTGCTCCATTCAGGTGGTGTACAAGAGCCTCAACCTCAAGGCCAGGCCTTGGCTTATGTATTTTGTTTATATGGTGAAATGCTAAAAGAAACATTTTCCTAGTCTACAAAAGAAAAATACTGCTAAATGGAAATGTAGCCTTTAGAGGTCAAAAGGTTTGCATCCTCCACATTCCACTGAAATACTGTTTCAGTGGAAAAAGAAAAAAATATCTCAACTTCAGCTTCTTTAACACACACCCCCATAGTCAGTTGAGGAATGCAAATTATTTCCTTTGAGGTCATTTGGTGAAAGGAGGATGCAGAGGTCACATTTTGTTGACTCAGGATTGTGCAAATGCATCTGTAAGAATTGTTGAGCTCAGAATCCTTAGAGTACTCAGCGAGGAACTGAAGTCACAACTGAACTGAAGTCAGTGACACTGCTCATGTCTCAACTCTTTGGGAGAGCTACACCTTTACACAGTGAGAACTCGACCTAAGTTTGGAACATGACACTGTTTGGAAAAAAAATCTTTGTAGCTCACTCTGCACAGATTTACCTAAGTTGCACACAAATACAGCTACCTAAGCACCACTGACTTTGTGCTTATCTAGCCTAGTATTTGTCTGCCTTAAGAAATGTTTATAGGGAAATCTGGTTTGTGTTCTGACAAGAAGGCTGAATTGGACAACAGCATTACAGAGCTGCCTAATAATTCTGCATTACTGGAAAATGTTGTTAGGATTAATTCCCAAAGCGTTTCATTGTTAAAAGCCACTGTATCTCAGTGAAATACATGTATAAAAACTCTTCCCTACTACAGTGATTCATGCCCTAAGAGTGCTGTACACAAATCCTGATGGATCTTGAAAGAATATATTGTATAAAGTCATTGTATGTTTGATTTGTTTATACTGCCTATTAAATAGTAATAGCTCTCATTTTGCTTCAGTCCCACTGAAGTGTATTACTTTTAGGAAGAGGAAGCATACTTCCCAGAACTACTAACCATATCTACATCTCAGACTCTATATTCAAAGAATAAATACCAATTTCCTTACTTATCATCTAGAGGACAGGCACTTCCATTTAAAAGGTCCAAACATCTCTGCTTTACAGCACAAACAATTACAGTGCTGAACTTATGGTTTCAGGGAATTTCTAATACAACATTTGGCACTGTCCTTCTCCAGACAAAAGAGCACCTTCTGTCAGCCAATTCTGTATAAATTTACCCCATTATCACACTCTTGATACAAAATACGGAGTTTTACTTTTTTCCTTCCTGTTTTTTTTTTTAAGAGTAAACTTGAACATCCTAGAAACAGACTAAACACAGAGAAAGGAAGGAGTACAGTAGGGGAAAAAAAGAAAAACTCAGTATTAAAACAAATTCTTAGGTTTTAACATATTCCACCCAAGTTTAATTAAAATGTGATCCTGACATTTGGCTTCAAGCAGCAATCTTGTATGATCTCTGTAATTAAAGAACAAAAACAAGTACAGCCAACCTCAGTGTTATTTGCATTCAACTCTATTAAGAAGGCTGTATATTAACATGGCATCTGTCAGGTTGTCAGCCCATTTGCTAGACTGCAAATCTTAAGGAGTCATCTGCATCACTTTGTAAACACAGGACTTTATTCTACTTGCCAACCCTACTACACTACCTCCAAAAAACCCCAACCAAAGCCAAACAAAAACCAAGCCACACAAAGACCCTCCAAAACAAAGCAAAACAAAACAAAACAAAACAAAACAAAACAAACTCCTGGCAGATGTGGCTTCCAACATGAGATTTAATCTAATTAAAGATTTAATCTAATTTAATCTATCTAATCCATGGGAAGCAAGTTATCTAAGGCATGCTCCCTTCAGTGCCACACCCTTGTTACTCCCAAAAGAACAGACAGCCTCTCCTGTCTTCCTCGGTCTCCCTCATCCACAAGGAGAGGAAGTTGAGCATACGTAGGAACAAGGGTGTGCAGCAGCCAGCAGATGCAGAGGCACAGGGATACGCCCAAGATTTGTTCTGCATAGAAGCAGACCTTGGTTTGCACCTGCTTATCTCAAATATTCTCCATCTTACACTGAGTTTGCAAGAGAAGATCACATTCAATCTAAGTATAAAAAGATACTACAGGAAGATGGGACTGCATTCAGCCAGAAAATTTCTAACACACTTATAAAAGGAAATCTCTAAGTTAAAGCTCCGTCAGAGAATAATTTTTCTTGCATGGTGATGCTATATAAGTGTAAAACCAAGCCTACTCAAACCTTGGAATCAGCTACATACTGCTTGGACCCTTGTCAGTCTGATCTGTGTCATGACTAACTTGAGCGATTTCAGGGTGATCCTGCAGACATTCCTTTCCAGATAAGTACTAAATATTGAAAATGCAACTAACAGAAACAGCAGCAAATAAACCATCTCACCTGTCTTCTTCATTGGAAAGGCCACAGTTCTGCAGTCTCGAAAGGGCTAAACGAAAAAATTGCTCTAGAAAGAAAATATAAACAAGATTAATAAAAACACTCAGTATTTGCCAATACAAAAATAAGCATGTCACTCTGACCACAGTATTTTTACACACAGTAGTTTATATGCACTGTGCACAAAAACCTCCAAGTAAGAACACTTGGAATTTAGGGCCACAGATCAACTAACGATGCCAAAGAAATCCAGATTTATCAGAGCTCCTGAGTTTTTTCTGCCTCAAAACAGAAAATAACATGAGATTGTATAAAAAAAAAAAATCTTAGTTACAGTAAGTAAGAACTGGAAGAATTTTCAAGACCTATATCCTAACTGACTTTGTTTTTTCTTCTACCCACCTTCAGCTGACACAAGAAGGTTCCTACAGCCAGGGACAGTAACAGCATTATGGATCTTGGGAGAAGACATCAATCCAGCCTGTGGCAAAGCTGGACAGAGGCACCTTCCCAGCCCATCCCTGGTGGGCAGGCTCCAGCTGGACACTCAGTTTGCCTCAGAGGAGATATCAACTCATTCCCAAATGTATTTTTCCTCAGTGTAACCCCAAAAGTGCAGGAAAAAGCACCATCCCTGTTACCACTGAAGTCTAAAGGCCAGACCAGGAAGATGCACTGTTCAGTGTTAAAAACTCTGAAATTAGGACTTCACAACCCTTTCCAAAAGGGTGGCTAAAGCCCTTAGGGTGTCTGGCCCTATTTACTCTGCCCTGACCAACATGGGCAGTGGCAATGAGCCAGCAAACCCTTTGCACAAGTCCAGCACCCAGGCAGTGTCATGAATTCCTCCCTGTGGCTCCTGTGACACCTTCCCTGGGCAGGAGCAGCCCGCTCAGTGTCGTGGTTTAGCCCCAGATGGCAACTAAGTGCCACACAGCCACTCCCTCTCCACCCCTTGACAGGGAGAAGAAGCAGAAAAATGTAAAATTTCTATGGAAAAGGAAAGAGAGAGGGAAATAAAACCCAAGAGATTCAGGTGGCTTTACAAACCATTTCGGTGTTTCTGTTTAAAAGAAGGTACATGGGAAACACAAACCTGCTCTCTTTATTCCGTAAGGTAGTTCAAACTTATTGCTCCCTTGGAACTCTGCCACTCTGATAAAATCATTAGCGCACAGGAACGGGTATATTTTGTCAACACTGATGAAGGAAAAAAGGAAGAAGTTTCAAAAATCCACATGATATACCTGCATAAGCCAGGAAGTCATGCAACTGCTTTGTAAAAAGCTCTCTTTATCCTACTGTTACAATTTTTATCGTTTTATCATCCATTTTTAAAAGAAGAAGATCCATGAACACAGGGAAAGCAAGCAGATGGTGGAAGAGGGGAAGATCTTGTAACAGAAAATACAGGCAAAGAGTGAGATAAAAAGACTTGTCTATTAGTACAATTTATATAGACTCATTAAAATTGTCATTACAATTGTGTGACTGAAAGCTTACACCACGAGACCACATATTAAAGAGAATACATAACCCAGGAAGACAGCAAATAACTTCAGGTTTGAAAAGTACATTATACAGGTAGCAAGGAAAGTTAGGAGTTATTATTGTACATGGCAATTTAATAAATAAGAACAGGATTTAACCTGAAAATACCATCTTCTGATTTGAGCTGCACTCCTATTCCAAACAAGTGGCACTATATGACTGTGTTGACATCAGTAAGTTGTTGGGGGCAACAGGGGTATATCCATGCAGCAAAAAAGTATGGAGTTCTCATGTCCACACTACATACATCTTGGGTATTTTATATTCTGGGCTAACCCTAGTAGGGTCCCACCCCTTAGCAGCTGCAGTACATGGGCTGTGCTCCTGCAGTGCATCTTCTGTCTTAAGCAGATGTCTGAAAGGATCCCAGTGCACTCGCACCAGGGCCACCCTGGGATGAGAAGCATGGCATGTGGGGATCACAAGGAGGTTTGCCTCAAAAGCACATTCTTCCTGCAAACTAGAACATGATGGCATTATCCCTTTTAAGTGTCAAGCTAAAAAGAATAGGTCACTTCTTTTGTCAAAAGACAGGAAGCACAGAAAAGAGATCTCTCAGGAAAGGGAATCTTACTCAGGAAAGGGAATCTTACTGCCTTAGCGCAAGTCCAGGAAAACGAGTGAACAGCAGACACAAACATGTCACATGCTACCGTGCCTTTGGCTTCACCTTTGAATTAACTAAGCACACACTCAGTGTACTCGTTGACTTTGTCATGATCCTGCATATTAGGTCTTAGATTAAAATGTTAACACAGAAGTACACAGTTATTAGAAAACCTAAAGTGAATCATAAAAAGCGCCAGTCAGCACATGCCTTGCTAGTTGTTAAGAAAATTTTCAGTTTCCCAAATCAATTATCTCACTCTTTAAGCTCTATGTATTCAAAAGATACTAAGAGTAAAAAGGGAAAAAACCCCAAACAACAAAACACTGCAGCCCACACACCGAGAAATGGGCAATAGCTTAACTAAGCAAGACCAGCTAGCTTTGAGACATGATGCACTAAATACCCATATTAAATTTATTAACTTGCTTTTCTGTTCGGAAGCAGCTGGTAAGCTTAGACATAATAAATAATTTACCTACTGAGAAGAGATTCTTAGTTCTACCTCTTCTAGCTCTGGTTCCTTTCAAATAAATAATTCTGTGAGGTTAGAAATCCTTTCAACCTCCCCAGGCTATTACCAAAGTGCACAGAACAGACCTTCAGCTCATGCAAACTGTCTCTATAAAGAAGCTACACAAATGTGTGAGACTCTGTCCTAGCCGTGCATGTACTTTCTTCTTGCTGTGTACCTCTGAGTCCATTTCTGCCCCTCTGCTGAACACTAGAGCTACCCTGATGCACCCAACACACAGACAGCCTCTGGGCACAATCCATGGGCAAGGGAATTAGGACCACCTCACTGGACCAGGAGCTAACCAAAACTCAAAGACTGCAAGTCTGTTTTGGGTGGCACAGAGTTAACATGCTTCCACATGCTTTAAAACCTGCAACAGCACTAAAATTATAGCCATGTTTATTAATATACAAAAAGTACCAGGGGAAAAAAAAGAAGCCATGGTGTCTTTGTGCAGAGGTTAAGACTCCTTAAGCCAGGTCTAATCTTTCCAAGCTTTCTCAGGGCACTACTCAATGTTTGCTCCAAAATGTGTAAATAGCCCAGTTCTACCTCAATCAACACAGCCTTTCCTTCCCCCCACCACCCCAACTCCCACAGAACACTCACCCCAGTAAAGATTCAAACGCTGGTTTCAGGAGACAAGTGTCCAGTGCATTCCTCCTCTCCACAGCCGTAGGGGGCAGCCTGCAAAAAAAGAATTTCAAATAAATAGCAAGACCAGTTATGGGTAGCATCAACAAGGTAAGGAAACTTTGACAAATCAGATCAGTAAAAGCTGATTACTGAGTTAAGACCACACCAAGATTTCATTACTCCCTCCCTCTGTGTTATAAAGATGAAAGTTTCTCATTGCAGCACAATTACTTTTACTAGTAAAGGCTTCTATCTCTCCCAGCTGCTCCAAGGGGGCTGTGACCTCCCTTGCTCAGCAATTATCAAGCCAGGCATAATCAGAAGTGAGAACTCAGGCCCACCTCCAGAGAAGCAAGACTCCTGGGCTCAATCACCCCTGCAGCCATTCCAGATGGCATCCCCATCACTCCTCAGGGAGGAGACAGTCTTGTTTGGAGAAGGAAATAGGGTACTTTAAGGAAAATTAGATTCTTTGGGGATAAGTCATTCCTCTCATAATAAGGCTAAGACATAGACTTCTAAGCACATCCCCGACTTGGAGATTTAGCCCAATTAATCATAAATATGAAGCCCGGAAGGAAAGGTAAAGTTCAGCGTGAGCAACATGTGCCTCTGGGTTGCATTAAGAACAGAAGAATGAAACCACCACATTAGAACCACAAGCCAAAGAGACCATTAAGGTTAATTGATTTTGGGAACCTCAAGTTGTTATGTGAGTATTGACACTGAGAAAGCACCCTGTGAAATCTGTCAGCTGGCCACCTTGTTGCTTTCCAGCATCAGTCTCACAGACGACATTTTGCAGGACAGCTTCAGAGAGAAGAGAGGTCTGCTTTCAAGTTTTAGCATAGGTGCTCATTAGTCCCACAAATCTAAGGAAGTCACAAGCACAAGAGCTGCCTATACATGCACTTGAACATGACAAGTGAAACACACCTCTGGTTTAGTAAGTTTTAAGCGCTGAAGTTGCTCTCCACGCTGTGCTAACTTTATTCAGGTATAACTCAGAATTGCACAGATTTGAAAGTTTTAAGCCAATGTCGTTCCAACAATTCACTGCTTGTTACAGACAGTTATTGGAAGTGGCCATAAATATTAAACAAACACTGGAAACATGACATGGACAAATTCCTTTCTGACAGACACCTTACCACTGTGTTCATAACAGGAACAGCCACTGGACACAGTTGTACAATTGAGCAGGGAGCCTATGGACAAAGGCTACAGATTTTAGCCTCATTCCCCTCCCACCTGTCCAAAAACAAAACAAACCAACCCCACCACAAAAATACTCAACTGCTGAACTTACTGATTGTAACTGATTGTAACTCCGCTAGTCACATAGGAAGGAGAAGCCCTCACAGAGGAAGTCTGTCCATAAAAGCTAATCCTGCAAAAAGGGAAATGTCACAACATTGTGGTTTTCTGTAAACAGAAACCACAACAGAAAGCTATTTGTATCATTTGCACTCTATAAACAAGATAAAGGGAGCACATTAACCACTACTTTTAAAAACTATCACTTATCTTCATAACACTCTGGTCAGTCCTGGTCACAGCTGTGCGAAGACCAATGGAAACTCAACTTCTTGAAGTAAGTGCCCTGAATTTTAGGTCCCAAGCCACTTGTCCCGTGAGCCTGGAGACAGTGAAGGCTCACTGCCCTCAAGGGCTGCTGCTGGGCCTCAACAGATTTCAGCTTTTCGAAAGGTGCTCCCTGCACCTGCAGTTATTCCCACGTGTGGAGAAGGCCTCTCTCAGGTCACTTATCAGACATTTAATGGAACAAACTAACACTAAACCCGCATGGGGTGGAGGGAGATGCGGACACCTTATTTCTGCATTTCATGTATCTCCTCACCTGAACACCTATTTTCATGAACCTCAGAGGGGCTCCCTACCACTGAGGTCCTGACCTCCCCATACAACCAGGCTCAAATTAATTACTACGTGTGAAGGTGACACAAGAGAACAGGTGACAAGACAGAACGATCATATTGATTCCCTCAGAGTGCCAACAAACCTCAACCACAAAACACACACACAGAGTAGTAATCACTTATGATGATTACTAGTAAACACTTATGGAGCAACACCAGAACTCAGAGCCACATCTCTCATACAGCCATGAGGTGTCTGCACTCTAAATGAACGAAGCATCACCATACCAGTAGAGGTTATTTCTCCACAGATTTCCATGCAGAATACCATACATAACAGCAGCAGCCAGGATAAAAACCAGAAGAATTCGTTTCATGACTGATGAACCTGAAACACAAGAAAAATAAAACAAGAAACACAAGATTAATTAATACATGAACTTTTTCTGAAGCATCTGGAAACCTACAAAAGAAAAGTTATTGTTATTACAGCCATTCTCTACCACCACAAGTCTGACAGGTGATGACTCCACTTTGGATTCTCACGCAAAGACCCAGTGTCAGGAGATGAATGCTGCTTTGCACTTACCATGTGTGTTGTACTCTGCAGAGAAGCATGGGTTTGCTCTAGGTTCTCTCTGAAGACATGTGAGAGTAGAACTCTTTTCTGTCCACTGGCAGCCCAAAGAAACCAGCTGGCCTTTATAGGTAGCTGTGCTTCTCCCGTTCTCTGTGCCACACACTATCAGTTTCCGTAATTACACAGTTAAACAAGCATTGGCACAGCACAGGAGGCAGATAGGCTGATGCTGATGAAATAGAACACGGCATGAGCTGCCACAAATTTCTACTAGTTTTTTTAGGATCACTGAATGTTCTTAAAGTCCAATTTTAACATTTAAAGATGCACTGAAACTATTTGCTTATGCCTGCACAGTCTTCAGCTCCTGACACGAGCCAAACTTCATTGCTCAAGCGACAGAAAAATGTTATTTTCACACATTACAGAGCGAGGAAGAAAAGTTAGGACCCCATCTGTTGAACTTGTGAAGCTATAGAAAAACATCAGAGGAAGTGTTCATTTTTCAAATAGAGTGTGCACCTCATTGCACAGTCTAGTGAAAGAAAAACAGAGAAATATCAGAAACTCACGTATCTGGCAAGACAGACTGCAGGAAAATCAAGTCCTGTATTGCTCACATCTTACACAGTGAGCAGCCTTTTCAGTAGCTATGAATGAACTGTTGTTGGTTAATCTTGTGAAAGTCCAAAATAGCCATTCCAGCCACAAGTTACTGTGGAAATTTACTTGAGAGGTACAGCCTTCTAGTATTTCACTTCTCCCCCATCATGGGAAGCAGGGTCAAAGCACACAATGCATATACACCTACTTGCCTATCTGTATTTTAAAGTGAACTGAACAAACAGCTGTCCAGCAAAACAAGCCATATCCAAACATACTGCTTCATTTTCCAAGAGCAGAACCAAGGCTTGGTTTTTTTTGCCTTTTTAAATTTTTTTTTAAGTCCAAGTTGCTTTTTAGAGTTGCTGTTATTTTAAGCAGCTCTAAGGCAATAAAACTCAAGGTGGATATAGTCCAAGTGATTTACAGCAATATGCTTTATACTAGTAATATCTTAAGATCCCATTTTAAAGGCCAAGAAAATACTAGAGAGCCTTTTTGTTATTAGAAATTGAAAACCAAATTGCTGCCACTCACATCTTCACCCCTGAAGAAATACCCAACAGTGTCACCACTACTTGAGTGCAACAAGCCACTACTTCCTTATTCTTTTCCACTCGTATCTTTCACCAGAATTTAATTGTAGAGTTAGAGATGTGGTTTTATAACAGTATCTACCAGTAACAAAGCCATGCAGTGAACCAGGTAGAATCTATCAACCTTAAGTATATCCTACAGGCTAACCTGCTCTATTCTGGAAGAAATACTTCATAGGCTGCATCTGTTGCAATTCCAATCTTTCAACCCTCTTTGGAAAGTAGCACTGCCTCCCTTCAGCTCCAATTCCTTTGACTCTACTTAAAGGGTCACTGCAAATTTGTCTTGACAGTCACTCTCAACTTTTAGAGCAATCTCTTAGTTTTTGCAGTATTTCAGTAAGAGTCTTTCCCTAAAACTGCAAAAATAGAGGAAAACTCACCTACCAGGTTCAGTCAAGTGTCATTAACAGCAACTGGCTCATAATCCTGAGTGCCATCACAAGACACCTACAGGACAAGTGAGGGATCAGGCCCAGCAGCATGGGTTTACAAAAGGCAGGTCCAGCTTGACCAGCCTGATCTCCTTGTCTGACAGGGTGCCCTGCACAGAGGATGAGGGAAAGGCTGTGTATGGTATGTTGTATACAGAGTCCTTAGTAAAGCCTGAGACACCATTTCCCCCAGCATTCTCCTGGAGAAACTGGCTGCTCGTGGTTTGCATGGGCGTGCTCTCCACTGGGTAAAAAGCTGGCTGGCTGAGCCCAAACAGAGGTGGGGAACAAAGATACATACAACTGGCAGCCAGTCAGTAGTGGGGTTCCCAGGCCTCAGTCTTGTTTAATATTTTTAAAGAAAAGATATGGTCTGGACAAGGGGATTGAGCGTACTTTGTCAGTTCGCAGGTAACACCAAGTTGAGTGGGAGTGTTGATCTGCGGGAGGGCGGGAAGGTTCTGCAGAAGGATCTGGGCAGGCTGGATCAATATGCCAAGGCCAGCTGGAGGAGGTTTAACAAGGCCAAGTTGAACCCCTCTGTCTGGGTCACAACAACCTCATTCAGCACCACAGGGTGGGGGCAGAGTGGCTGGAAAGCTGCCCGGCAGGAAAGAACCTGGGAGTGCTGGTCAACATTGGATGAACATGAACCAGTGTGTGCCCACATGGCCAAGAAAGCCAATGGCATCCCGGCCTGGATCAGCAAGAGTGTGGCCAGCAAAATGAGGGAAGAGATCACTCCTCTGTTCTGCTCAGGAGTGGTGAGGTTGCACCTTGAACCCTGTGTTCAGTTTAGGGTCCCTGACTAGATGACAGAGGCTGAGGTGCTGGAGTGAGTCCAGAGAAGGGCAAGGCTGGAGAAGTGTCTGGAGAAGCAGCAGCTCAGTGGGGACCTTATCACGCTCTACAACACCTGAAATGAGGTTGTAGCAAGGTGGGGGTCAGTCTCTTCTTCCAGGCAACAAGTGACAGGACAAGCAGAAACAGGTAACAGCCTCAAGTTGCACCAGGGGATGTTTAGGTTAGGTATCAGGAAAAAAATTTTCTGAAAGGGTTGTCAAGCACTGGGACAGTCTGCCCAAGGAAGTGGTTGAGTCACCATCTCTGAAGGTATTTAAAAGATGTCTAATGTAGCACTTGAGGACAATGTTCGAATGGTGGAACTGGCAGGGCAGGGCTAATGGTTGAACTCCGTGATCTTTTCCAAACTAAGTGATGCTCTCATTTACTTGAAAAACACACCACACTCTGTAGTAGTTTCTCCCTTTCACTATTAGTATTTTTTACCCCCTCCTCCTTTGAAAAGGTTTGCCAAAACATCCCACTAAAGTGAAACATCCCACTAAAGTGTTTATCTTTACTCCCTAATTCGATCAATGCAAACTTCAGTTAAACAGAACATAACAAACCAGCTCTTCAGATAAAGTTGCTAAATTAGCAACTGATTAAATTGCCGATTTTGCTGACTTCCATGTAAGAAAGAACCTTGCTGAAGAGTCAGACCAAGCTACAAAACAGAGAAAAGACAAGACAAGGAAAAGCAGCCCATAAAGGATCTACTAAAAACCAAAAATATTATTCATAACAGCATTATTCACAGAGGAGAAAAAAACCTGTTCCACTTGCAAAGTATTTACAAAGATATTCATACAGCCTGGAAAAAACAAAACATTAAAACAAGAGAACAGAAGTCAGCATCATTCTTCAAACAGGATCGTAAGGGATCTGTAACAACTTCCAGTGTTTTATGCAGGACACTCAGCCTGGCACACATGTGATAATGGGTCCACCCCACCTCCAAACAACCCATCATTAAGAGTGTACCTAATTTGGCCTTTAGAAACATAAAATGGTCTTTAATTATACAAGTGTCTTCTCACCATCCCATCCCCCCGTGCCTGGCTTCATTCCGTGTTTGAGAGAAAGTTCTGTAGCCAAGAAAGTCTTCACTAAGAAGAATGTCTTTCTTAGTCTGGTTTAGTAAACAGAACCATTGCCTTGTTTACAGAAGAAATTATTCTGGGTGCATTTTTAATGGTGACAGCATCTTCCAGCTCTTCCTTCCTATTTTAAAACAGCTGAGCATTGTAGAAAGTTAATCAAAGGAAAACAAACTCCTACTATGCAAATATTGCACTAGAAAATTCCCATAGTAAGAGATGCAAGAAAATAGGGAATTGAGAAGGCACAGTTCAGGTGGAAAATGGCAGTTCCATTCTAGTTTATTTAACACAAGAGTCAGCATATTGATTTAAGCCCATCAACCCAAGTGACAGAGGCCATGGTTCCCTCCCTTAGGTCAATGTTATTAAGACTTAAGCAAAACAAGGAAGACAAAGCTGGAACTCAATTATTCAATTTCCTCCTCTTTCTTAAAACCCTACAGTGATCTACACAATGAAAGAACAAGGAAACCAGTATGACCATGCCCGATGATCATGGTGACAGCTGGTCAATTTTCTGACAGCAAACAATGGGATGCATAAGTGTTGCAAAAAATTGATGGACATTTTTTAACAGTAATCAAAGCTAACTCCTGTGAGTCAACTCCCCACCTCTCCCAGAGGAGAGTTACAATTACAGAATTAGACAAGACTGACTCTGTTATGGTACTAAGAAGACCTGAGAGATCAGCTTGCATCTCCTATTGACAGACAAATGCCCCTAAGCTCCCATCAACCCACCAGAAAGACTCATTAACTATATAAGACCTGAGACTAGTATTTTCTTCCGTTGGTGGACACACGGAACCCCCATCCTTGACAGAGGCGCATCATTCCTTACAATTAGTCTTTATTCTAGTACAGTGTGGTGTGAGCCACTATCTCAGAGGCGCTGTTTATCTTCCAACTTACACATTTGGTTGATGCAGTCCTGCCACAGAATAAACCCTGCAGGAATCTACAGCTGTTGGACTGGGCAATCAAATGACCACACTATCATCATCTTTCTTTAATAACGCTCGTAAGCCTTCCTTTTTTTCCTTAAAAAATTAGTAGTGTTAATAGCACAATGCAAGAGGCTTTTCCATATGTCCTACTTATTTTGTTAAGTACCTTTGACTACTACTGAAGCAGAGTTAATAAATATTTAACTATAAAGTGGTCACTACTAAATTAAATACTACGCAGCTTGAAACAGTCTTATCTCCATAAACCGTCACAAGACGATGTAATAAGTTCTTTGCTGCTGCCATTAAGTGACAGCCTGAAAATTTCAGCTCACCGAGACCTTGGATTCCTATCCCTTGTAGTTGTGGGGGAGGAAGTGAACTTGAAAATATGCTTTGAGCAGACCTTGAAATTTAAAGGGACAGCAGAAAAAGCACAGAAAAACCTAATAAAGGTTTAAAAAGAAACATCAGGATTTTTAAGATGTAGTCAGTATTTTGTGGGTTTGTGCTTGTGGCCACCAGTCCTGCAGCACTGCTTCCTTTTGGTCAGGATGTAGCATGTGCCTGGTGAAACAACCATGCAGCAAAAGCATAATCGAGGAAGGAGTTCTCACATCATCATCTTTCTCAAGTTAAGCTGTCAAAATGTGAGCACGTTATGGCACAAATATGTATGTATTTCTTCTGCCAAATCTAAATACTATTCACCATTCCCTTTTCTGGTTCTTGCTCTAAGTATGTGCATTATTGCATTGTTCATTAATTCTCCCCCTCTTCAGGAAGGGAATGCTGCAGAGAGACTACATCATAGCACTGCTGCACAGTCTAAGAGGTACTGAAGTGGCTGAGTCAGTCTAGTGCCTTCCTTCACTCCCATGCACCCGAAATCCTCAGAATTTCCAATGTTCTTTTTGATTTTAGTTTAAGAAACAAGAAGTCCTCAGAAATATTGTTTAAGCGAGATGTATCGGGTTATCCTAGCAAAGTGGCTCAGAATTAAAACTAATTCTCTAACTCTCCAACAACGCGGACTTGGCTTTGAAGTTGTACATTTAACATCATCAGGATAGGAAAAGATTCTTGTTAACCTGTCCTGCCCCACACCAAACCAAAGCAGTTATTCCTGTTCCTGAAAATCTGTACAAACCATGACACTAAAAAAACCTACGGTTTTATTGTATCAAAATGTCACTAAGAACTTCCAGCATCACACCACACATATACGTAACTGCTGCTGAAGCTACTCCCTGCACTGGAAGATAAGACACTTTCTGCCCTTATCTCTTCCAACAACATGGGTATAAGCAGTAGAAGAACAATTTGCTGACTGTGACAACTGATGCCTTCTTCCTCTCCAAAAGCACACCAAACTACCCATTTTACTTACACAGTATGCAGGTAATTGGAAAAAAAAAAGGTAAGTCTTTTCCCAAACACAACTTCTCTCTGTTAAGGAAAGTTTCCAATGTTTCCCCTACCATTTCCTTTTTGTCCAAATACTGCAGCAAGCCTGAAAAGAAACAGCAAGATAACCTTTTCTCCAAGCACCCAACAGCAAGCAATGACGTCCAGTAGATATGACATCACAGCAGCAGAGATGCTTAATAGATTTAGTCAATCTTTGCTCTTTATCAGCTCCTACAGCCAGAACTGTAGCTTCTGTTGACATTAATTTACTGTGGAGACACAGACTAGAGCTGTGCCCATCTTTGACCTTGTGCAGTATTTCTGGACAGGCTGCAATAGATAGGTTTTAGGGGCTAAGTGCTTGTCTCCCTTCCCCTCATCATCCTACTAATGGTGAAACACATTCTGTACCACAAGGGACAGCAATACATTTATTACTTTGTGGACAATTCAGAATTCTTTTATTCCATTTCTGCCTTTCAGTAATAGACACTGGTATTTTGTTCTTCAGAGCATAACTGCCTGTTGGGCCAAGCAAAAGGGAAAAGCAACTTAATTGGTATTTTTCACTGATGATCATATTTCAGTTTGCTTTTGTCCAGAGTCTACAAGATCTCTGCATCACTTTCCCTCTTGTGTGGCTCTGCAGATGTATTTATAATCTCCGCAACTCTTCCCACACAAGCGTATCCTTTGGCTAAAGGACACTGATAAAGATTTCAAGTCCAGTTAAATCTATTGTACTTTCATCTCCTCTAATACTAATTTACCTGGACAGCATATCTGGTGGGAAGAGGAAAGGTTAGTTCCCTTCCCAAAGGCTGCAGGCAAGCCCAGGAACACACACAGTTCATCTCTGTGTTTTGGGCACAATAGACAACACAGCACCCACAGCTCTCCAAACCTTGTCTCCAGCGCCACATATTCTGACCTCATCAGATAAAACAAGATTGGAAAAACGCAAGTTTGTAGCCTTCCAAGACAACATGTCATCAACGCAGAGGGTTTGGCAAAAGCTGCAGAAGGCCTGCATGTCCTGACTTACAGTCTCATCGCCATGCTCAGACTCCCTTGTTCTTACTGCACTGGATAAGGTATCATCTGTTCAGTGGTGTAACTCCCTTTTCACTCCTCTTCCCTCCCTCTGCCTGAGGACCTAGAAGCTTTTACATGTACCCCACAGTGGGGGCAGAATCAGAAAGAAATTAGAGGCTGCATGCACTCATCAGCCTGTTTCTTGGCAAGCAAAAAGGCATGTGGACAAGCGTAGGTCAAGTTACAAGCTTTTTAAAGCTTACTGAAACAGGCCCCAATTTGGCTG
>VXAD01012523.1:351567-404749 GCA_013399195.1 Dicrurus megarhynchus
CCCCCCCCCCCCCAAAATCCAAGAAAACAAGACACACACAAAAACCACAACACCAAAGCCCACTCACAAGCAAAATTAGGGCTTGGGAAAAAAAAGGGCAGAGGGAAAAACATGGTGGGGATTTTGTTGCCTTTTTTCCGAAGGATAACAGACGGCTGATTTACTAGCTTCACTACCAGCACCTGAAGAATTAAATGCTCCCCACCTACACTGACAATAAATCCCAAGCAGATCAGACTATTTTCCCACTTCACTGTAACAGTATAAATGCTAATCCATACTGGTGTCATAATCTGCCCCTAAATAGAAACAGGTGCTTTTTGTATGACTAGTTTTCGCAGTTGTAAACCCCAGTCATGATAAATTTCAAATGCACTAGGACTTCCATCATCAGCACAGCTTTTTACTGTAATTTTTATTGTCCATATTTTAAAAAGGAACAGGTTACATTACACAGGCTTTGTGTGGATTAAGAGGTCCAGAAAATAGGTGTTAACATGCACCTGGCCAGCATACAAAACTGAACAGTTAAATTTTCATTTAAATAACATGCCAAGCATTTCTGTAGTCAGAGCCCCAAACACACTATGTTTCTTCATTTTTGCTGTGTTGTTCCCTGTCTTGCCTCAACTGCCAAAGGGAAAAAACCCCAAAAAACCAGAACCCTCCCCCCCACCACCTCCCCAAAAAACCCTAAATCCCCAGCTGTTTGAGATGCAATTTAGCCCAATAGCAAATTCTGCAAGTCAATCTGCTGCAATGCATCTGTGCAGACGAGCGCTCCGGGATTCTCAGGAATGCAGCAAAACAAGTAAGTGAAAAGTGTAAAGCTAAATTAATTCAGGGAGGGAGGAAAATGGAGATAAGTGGTAGCACTTACCCCACACTACTACAAAATCTTGGAAGCTTCTCACAGCAGGGATCCTGCCAGCTCAGGAGAAATCTGCAGGACACCAGCACTTTGAGCAGCTTCTCTGATAATGTTAATGCCTTACATTTCCCAGTGCTCCCAATGAATGGATTCACGTTGCCTTTGGATCATGGAAATTATTCAGAACACAAAACTTCAGTGCTAACTACCATCAGAAAACTAATCCCAAACTGACAGTGCCAAACTGGAAAAGCTTGAATATTGTAAACATTAAGACTACTTTCACAAGCCTTCTTTATACACAGCTTTGTTTTCTTAGCACTAAAGCTCAAATACATTATTTACAATAACAACAAAACCACCCATAAGAAAAGCTCTAATGAGCAGCTTCATTATCGTGAAAATACTTTGTGGACATAAAATGTTTTAGAACTCATGAAGAACTGTTGTACAGTTTGCATCAGAGCCTGTATCTGATCCCTTAAAGGCTTTTAATGTTTTGCTTTGTTTCTTAAATATGAAAGGAAAAACTACCACATAGAATATCCCATCAGTGCATATCCTGAGGACTGAGAGCTACAAGATACACAGCGTTGTAGAAAAATGTAGTCCCGTAGAACATTTAACATTGTGTAAAGTCCTGGCATCTTCTCTTAATGAGAAAGGTTACCAGTGAGTCTACTTGCGTTAAATGTAAAAAAAAACCTGATTGTTTGTAAGGTAGTGAGCTTCCGAAGTGCAACAAAGATGAAGGCGTATCTGAGTTCAGCGTTTAGAGTATCATTCATTGTGTTTCCTTAAACAAAACTGAAATCAAATTCATAATAAAAACAAAGAACAAAGGAGCAGGCTAAACAGCATAAAACCAGAACTGGAATTCTTCACAGAGCAACTGTTAGTTGCTGTAACAGAATTCAGCTCCTTGCAGAAAAGTTTGCACATGTCCATTTCTGTACTTCTGTGTATTCAGCGCAACAAAATGATACTACAACAGTTTGTACTGCCGTGCAAACTTTTAATGGGCATCCATCTTATAGTGCAGTTCTAAGTCCTGAATTATGCACTTCAGTTTTCTTACCTATGCAAGAGGAAAGCTAATTGTATCTGATGGTAATCTTCAATTGCCATCTGTCTGGAGGAAAGCTGCCTACATTAGTCACTACAGCACGCTGGGAAAGCTTATATGCTTTTCTCAGTGCTACACAGAGACACTCATTTAGAGGACTTTCAGATCTCAATTCTCACTCATTGAAGGTTAAACACAACCCCTTTCCTCCCAAAAACTGAAAACTGACATATTACTTCCTTTTGCCTTCTTTTTTTTAATTGAAAAGGACAGTCACGCCGAAAACTGAAGGGAATCAAAGGTGCCTGTCACCCCACGCACGCATCTTCTTTGCCGCTCTCACAGCCCTCCCGCTGGGGGTTGCCAAAACGCCTGGAAGCCCAGACGAGAGCAAGGAGGCACAAAGGCAGCCAGGCAGGAAACTGAGGGCAGGCTGCAGACACGCAGCCTGGTCTCTGCTACAGCAATGGCTTCACACAGTACCTTCTCCTGGATATCACAGCTCCCTCAGCCAGTTTGTTTTGCTCCTTTACAATCCAAGCCTGGTTTGCTGTAGGTGAAATACAGCGTCTGTTTTTGCTGTTCAATTCTGTTTCACCAGTGCTTAAATGCTACAGCAAAATGAAGAGGAATTTCTTCAGGACTGTAGTATCTTTAAACAAATTAACTATCCTCCCTTACCGGATCTTCTCTGAGCATTGGATATGCTCAGGGCTGCACATGAGACTATCTCCTCTGATGACAAGAGAGTAAGAGTCTGGAAAGATAGGGCTCACCTCCCTGTGAGATCACATCAGGGCAACAGATTCGTGGCACAGATCTGCTCTCCCATAACCAAACTGGCCCATGCTGCACCACGGATAAAACACAAAGTCTAATATATCCTTTGGCATCAAACTTGAAGTCCTCTAGAGCAAGATACACTGCACCTGCTGTGTTGCCTACTGACATCTTTCCTTGCTACCCTGGCCACACTAAATACAGGTCAGCCTCCAGCATCACCATGTCCTATCAGATTGCTATTCGTGCCAGATGATGCAGAACTCCATTAGAGCATGAAATGCTATACAGTAAAAGGCTTTTTGTTCTGTTCTGTCGCGTGTGTTCTCAGCATGAAATGAGATTTATGCAACCATATCCTGTGTGTGTGCATGCATGCCCTTTCTTTCCTTCCCTACAGAACTTTTGAACCTCTTTAGCTGATTTCAGTCAAACGTGAGAGATTAGGAACTTAATGTGTTCGAGACGCACACAAGTTTTGCAAAAATAAACACCCAGCTGGGTAGAACAAAGAAACCCTATAAATTCATTTTTCATTAAACATCAGAAAGTACATACAACAGAAAGACATCAAAAATCTGGTTTCATTATATCTTGTCACACAGCTGTGTGGTAGAGGTATTAGAAGAGCCTCTAGCTACTGAGAAAAAAAAAGTGCTCAAATTTTGAAATGCCTTGCACAAACATGTAAACGTCCAAATTTCCCAAAAGAGTCATATGAAGTTCAGCATTTTAGATATCCTTTTCAACCACTTAACAGGTAGTGTTGGCTGACTTCAGTCGCCCGGCTTCAAAAAGTCACTTCAACACTAACCAGTATTTATTATAGGTAATGTTCTCTGTGAAAATTGAAGAATGAGACATTCTATTTCACTTTACATTTCTTTCTGCAAAGCTCTGAACAACATTTTCAACTTAGGTTAGAAATCTTCAACACAAAACCTACAGCTGCAGGCTAAGCCATCTAAGAACCAATGTCCTAAGCTGAAAAGAAAGTATAGTGTGCCATTAGCACAGAAGAATGAAAATAACTATTCCAATCAAATTGTTTCAATGAAAATGAAGTAGCTGTATTTCCTTAACATGTACTGCAAGAGAAAGCAGTCGCTCTTGAGAAACTGTACAAGCGGTATGTACACTAACCAGCACTTTAATCATCTGGCTACTCAAAACCCAGTTTACACACCTGGCCTGTGCTCCACAGCACAAGGTGAGCAATGAAGGCACAAGAAACACTGCTATGTCAGACCAGTGTCCATCTAGCCCAGTTCTGTCTCCAGCAGTGACAGCAGGAGATGATTATTTAGGAACATCATTTCATGGACATTCTGTGTTTCATTCCTCTTGTCTCATGTCCACACACACTGACACATCTCAACATTCTGAGAATGGAAAATTAAAACTGCCATGTGTGGTTATAAAACTGGGAGGGGGTGAAGGACAGGCTTATAGAGCACTCCAGTTTCTCAGCTGAGACAAGTGTCACCCTGCCTTATTAAATACTGAAAAATATCTGGGCAAGCAAAACTAGTTGTAGTTTCCTTTTAACAGTTTCCTGCAGGGGAAAAAAAAAAAATCAAACCCAGGCTTTTCTCAGATATAAAATGAGAAGGCAATAACTTGTCTACACAAGGGGCATGATCCAAACTAGCTACCACATGCCAGCAAGCCTTGTGCACATTCAGCAATCTGGACAAATCCTAACTTGTTCCCATGCTTCACCTAGTGGATTTAATATTATGGCTCCATTTAATCTTGTGCAAATGTTGTGTTCAAACAAACCTTACAGCCTATCTCCCATCCACACCACTAACCTCCTCCTGGTCTCAGTCCTACACATCAACTTCAGACTACCCAAAGCACTGCAGAGATAGAGAGGATGTTTCCAGGGTGCTCAGATGTGACAGTGATGGATCCTAGAGACTGGCAGGTTCTGTAACTTCAAAGAACCAGGAAATTCTTCAAAGAAACCTATTTTAAATGCCAAATGATGAACAAGGTTTCATTCAGCAACAGCTCCTGGGCAGCAAACATATTCCTGTCTCTTCACTGCAGTGAGAAAAACCCACAAGTTCTTCCCTTGCATTATGCTTGGGTGCTTGTATGCCTGTTGCCAAACAGGTCATTTCCCCCACACACATCACTGTGTTGGCAAAAAACTGTCAGCACCGACCTCCAAAAATCACTCGCCCAGGAGGGAGCTATGGTAACCTACAATTATGAGAGAAAAAAAACAATATTATGGCAAAAACATAACTTCAATTTCTTTCTCACCCTCAGAAAAGGACTTCTCCCCTCATTCCACATGTGATGCAATTTGTATTTTATACATATACACACATATTCTGTATTGACTATTAAATGGCCATCGCATTTCCTATGCCTACCTCTGCTAAGGCTCTAGGTAAGCTCATGCCCCTCACACCATTCTCATGTCACTGCTGGCCTCAGGACTCCGAGGAGTGGGGATAACAAGCAGTGTCTGGATACCACTGCAATGCAAATGTCGGACTGCAGATCCAGTCTAACAAAGAACGTTTCTGAGCTCTGCAGCAGCTGATCTTTATTTAAGTGTTTCTGACCTGTGCTCACAACAAGGTCTAAAAACTACTCTTTTAAAAGGGAGTTGAAGAGTCCATGGAAATCTAAGACTGCTAACCACACACCTCACAAATGAAGTTTCCTACTGGCTAGTGGCCCAAAAGAAAACAATGCTGCAGCTCGTGAAATGGAAACTTGCACTGTAAATCAACAGATGTTAAGAGCTTCAGTGATTAAGACAGACCTTCATTTCACTCCTGCCTGCTCTTAAAACCAGTTCCTAGATTACTCCATTCCAGCCCTCCTAAGAGGAGGGAGGATCAACTGGCTCCATAGGTTTTCCAGCCTTCCCTTCCCAGTCAGGGCAAGTGGAGGGTATTCGACTTTTTTACCTCACTCTTCCTGGCTCCTCATTTACATTAGAATGTAAAAAACAGCTCTGACACAGCATAATCCCATTTTAGTGTCGCTACTAGGGTTGGGAGCAGAGGTAACTGAACAGCTCCACACCAACTTTGGGTTTTATCCAGGGACACTCACAATTTGCTCCCTCTGTGACACTGCTGTAAAGGGTCTTCCTCACGGGATACCAAGGCTTCACTTTTGCCTTTGAGACCAAAGAACAACCAACCTGGAAGGCTGAAGAGCCAATCCACCCGAGCACAATGAACTTAAAAAGGACATGGTATTTTAGAATGATAGGTACAGAACACAGCAAGAAGCACTGCTGCAGAGTATTTAATCACATTCTGTACCTGCATTTTTTCAATCCATTTTTCAAAAGGTGGTGACACTGCATGCAGCCCACACATTCCCTACTTCTGCTTCACAGCCCACACTACCTAAGACTGCCCATCACTTTTCAACCCTTCTGTACAAATATCAGCTACTGATATTGGTGATTAATACACTAAACTGCAAAGTGAGAGCTGCTGAAAGGTGACTTCTAAAGGAAACAACAGTTTGCACACTTTATTTTCCTCCAGACCTCAATAGACATCAAATCAAGAAAACCTGAGATTTCAGGCTCTTCTGTAGAAGGAGAATAAAAGAAAGATTTAATGCTTTAGGAAATTCACGCAACCAATAATACGTAAGAGTAGCTTTATTTTCATTTCCCTTGAAGGCTGTGAATAGGTACAGAAGCAACCATATGTCCCTGAGCAGAAACAGAAGAAACTGGATTAAAGGGGAAGTTCAGGGGGGGTTTTACTCTGCTACAAAGCTTTGGTATTTTGAGTTAACAAACAGTAGAAAATAGACTCTGAAAAAGGAAAAAATCCTGTACATTCAGTTACCCCACGAATCAATTACTCCCTATTATTTATTAGCTTATCTATGAGGCTGGAGAAATTGATGAATAAATTATTCAAATGAATGAAAAATTACATGTCATAAACTTGAAAAACTAAACTCCTCCTTAACACAGTGCACACTTCAACTGATTTAGTTAACGCAGTGCAAACATCTATAGGGAAAGCTGTCTGTAAAAAAAGGTATTTCAAACAGTCTTCACCCCATTCCTAAAACGCATTTAACTAGGGAGCCACAGCAGAGTACCTCACATCATACACAAGGCAAAAACCACCTTTTATATCTGTAAGTAAAATAACCTTAATGTTAATGTACAAAGACAAAGCAAGATCCTCTGCTACAGTTCAAGTAATACTGTGGAGGAAAAAAAAACACCACCACCCAAACAAAACCAAGAGCCTTTCCTCAAAAGCCCCTTTGAGTCAATGGTATAGACAACCTCATGGACACTCATGGTGGTCTCTCAAGTTTTATCTTCAAATGCTTCATTTGATTGCAACCTCTTCCATGCCAATGTACTTGAATCAACACCCAGGAGCATATGAAGCAACACACAAGAAGAAAACATAAACCTGCTTTGGCTGATTTGTGGTTAAGTTTTCCAAACCTGTCTTGGGAAGACAAATCAAACCTTTACCAAGAGACACTAATCACAGCATGCCCAGAAACTAACAAAGAGAACAAGCCTGAGATAAAAGTGCTAATGGCACAACTAATCTCTCATAACAGCTTCTATGCAGAAATAAACACCTAAGGAAGAAAGCAATCATTGAAAATCTTCTAAAACTGCCTCTGCTTGTAAGCTATCAAAGTCTTGAGGAGGAGGTGAAGGAGAAGCATCTCAAGCACTTCCTGCTGTAAAGGAGACCTGTCACCACGTCACTTGCTGTACTTCCCTCCTCAGTGAGGCAACTTCCCTGTGTAACTGCTAAAGCCATTATTTAGCAGCACACAGAGTACATATCAACATGTCTTGTCAATCACCTTGGTCTAGCCAAAACACTGTAACTCACCTATTTCCCCACCTCTTTATGACTTAGGACTCAGGTATTGGTGATCTTTCTGTCAGCTTTCAGGTTTTAGTGTCCCTATTGAACGCTCTGCAGCTGCTCCCATGGGCATATCCCCGACTGGCACCTGCTTCCACAGAGAACTTTTCCTCCTACCTTTGAACAGGGAGAGATAAGGACACTGGGCAACTCATGAGCCTCAGGGGATGATTCATACATCCCACAAAGCAGAAGTCTTCTAACACCAATATGACCCTTAGGAAGATCTGAGACTTCGCCACCTTTAATTCTGCTACTTTAATAACAGCCGTAAGCCTAAAGAGTAACTTAATGGACTGCTTCAGCACAGACAGACGAGCTTAAGAAGCAGGTACTGCACCAAGTTGGGGAAAAAAGGTAAATAGGTTTATTTAAGTCAAATAAAAACCAAACATACAGCTGGTGTAATCTTACATGTGGAAGGAAACTTATTTTAGTTTCAAAAATATCACTTCTGAGACCTAGTCAGACAAGAGCACTGCATGTCGATGGGTAGGAAACCCTGCTCCATGCGTATTTCCTTTTCCTTCAAAACCTCTCCGAATTCAGTTCTTTCCGTTTAGGAGTGACCAGTCTAGTACCATGGCACTCTCCACAACACAGATTTTACATATTTTTTTTAATCTGTAACATTTTCACACACTTCAGCTGAAAACTGAAGTGTTTCAGCAGGTTAAAACAAGTGATCTCATCCCATCACCAAGTTCGTTCTTTTTTTAATAGTTCTGCAACCACACTACGTGAGAAATAGCTCAGTAAAACGTGCGTGAAGAGACAAAAGTTTAATAAAATTGGATAGAAAGTTTCAGCTGGGTAACAATACAACAGACACGAATCTCAATAGATGAACCGCTCATCTCCCTGGAAATTTCAACTTGGGAAAGGACAGCAGGACTGATCTCACAGCTTGCTCTAACTAAAATAGAAACACCACCCCCACCGCCAAATGATAATCCAAATAGTTAACAACAAAAAAAAAAACCAAAAAACAAGCAGCGGACATAAAACTTCCAGCGTTTGTTTCTTTCCTAAAATGCAAATAATGGATTTGCATAGCTTAAGGCAGAGTCTACCCATAGAGCCATTGTTCCTTCCCCGAAGCCTTCGGTATTTGCAAGGGGGAGTTCCCTTTCGGTACCCTGGCTAGAAGCAATCCCTTATCCAAACCTGCCTGACCGGCAGCCATGGCAAAACGCTGGGATTACTCGACCCAAGCAATTTAGCAGAAGCCACGAATCTCCACTCTTAATTTTACTTACGAGCCGCCGTCGGCTCCGCCGGGAGGCTCCCCCTGCGCGGGGCTGTCCTGCCCGCATGAGCCCACCCTCCCCCAGCCGTGCTCTGCCCACCCCCGGAGCACCGGGCCCCGCCACNCACCCCGCGCCCACCAGGAGCAGCCGGGGATATTCGGGCGGCCCCTTCCCTCCCTCACGGCCGCCCCGGAGCCGCCTACCTGTGTGTGCGGAGTAGCCCGGCCGCCCGCCGGGGGCGACACCCGGCTCCGCATGCGGACCCGAGCGGCGCCTCAGCCCGGCCTCTCCCCCGGTCCCCAGCGGCAGCCGCCGGCCTGCCGCATCAGGCGCATCCAAGCGCCGCCGGGAAGGCGGGGGGCGGCGGCACTTCGGTTTCTGTCGGGCTCATCCCCACCGGGAACCAGCTCCTGGCTACGACGCCGTGCTAAGGTTTTTTCCCGTAAAGTTCCCCAGGAATCTCTGGGAAAGGTCTGGGACGTCTCATCTCACCAGCTCTCAAAACCGATTAAAATTGTGTTCTCTTCAAAGGAGGCTTGTAGAGGCAGGCTCCATCCCTCTGGAAATTCAGTTTAATTCCTTGAATGCCTTTTCCGAGGAACACGCTGATGTACTGAAATAGCCACCTCTGCCTTTGAATACGCAGTAATTTACATTGAATAACAACATTGTTGGCAGCTGCTGCCAGCAGCATTCACCTGAAGGAGATTTTAATATTGGAAGCATGCATACAGACTCTAAATGAGGTTAAAGCTAGAAGCTTTCCCGTCTGAAATGACGCAAGGAGATCACGGAACGGTTAAGGTTGGAGGAGACCCCCGAGATCCGTCGTGTCCAACCGTGGAACATCTCCCGACAACCGTCACATGTCCCGCGGCAGAGACGCCGGCAAACTCGGGAACAAGCACTTCCAGCGCACCCAGTCCTATGGGTTCAGACACCATCCACAAGATCCTCTCAACCTGTGCAAGGGTTTAGAGGTATATTTGACCAAGTAGGGGTGTTCACTTACCGGTTGTCAACAGAGCAGCTTTTTTTATGTTTAAATCATCCCAGAGAAGAGGACAGAAACTCGTCACTTCTACTCAGGGCCGCCCAGGCTGTTACTGCAGCCTCTGACAACTCCAGCCCGGTTCCCGCATGGTGGTGCTTACGACAGGGTTCAAGAGGAGGGCTTGTTCAGCTGAGCCCCATCTGCAAGAGAAAACGTAAGAGGAAGCACGTTGTGTGTTTAGACAGAAATGTTGTTTAGCTTGAGCCTGCTGAAATTCCTCCTCCATTTATACCAAAGCCTACCAGGGGGAGGAGAGACTCACGTGAAGAAAGATAAAGCGGTGCTACGTCTTCCCCTCGGCAGTGAGTCTGTATTTTCTGACCGACTTCCCTGCGAAGCTGCAGACACTGTTCTTCCTCCTTCTCCTCCCCCCCTCCCCGGGCCGGGGACAGGAGCCTTTCCCCCGCCCCGACAGCCCGAGAAGGGGTGGGAGACCCGCACTGCGGGGGGCAGCGAACCGCCTCCAGGAATTACCATCTAACTAAGAAACTAATCGGCAACGTCTGTCTGTCGAGGGGGGTTGGTGGTGTGAGCCAAGCAACCTGAAAGCTTCTGCAGTAAGTTCAGGAGCAAGGATTCTCCCTCCCCAGGTACCTTCGCCCCTTACCATGAAACCCCAGGGGAAAGCCTTCAGGGGAAGAACTGCCCCCTGAAGAGCTGCTGCCAGGAGCAAAATGAAACCCCACCCAACGCAGGCAGGAGTCATTGGGCTCCTGGAAAATCTTCTCTCCGTACCTCAGCACCCAACCGTTTGAGGCTGGACCTTGCTGTTTCAAAAGAAAGTTAATAAATAATTCTGCCTCTGGTAAAGAGGATGAAAAAATGAATTTGTTTGGAATCCTGTGCTGCATCAATGCTGTATTTTGCCCAGAGGAGTGTATCATGCTAGAAGAAATCTGAGAGGTTGTTAATAATTTAATTGTTCTCTCCTGTTTCTATCTCTATGATCCTGACCACTTCCAATCTGAAAATTTTCTGTATGATGTTTCACTGGCCTCACAGTATGTTTTTAGCATTATATCAGAACAAGACGCTTGCTTGATTGGAAAAGCAGCTCCTGTTTTTTGACGGCTGTCACTGGGAATGACCTGAGGTGGATTCTGTTCTCAGCAGCAGTTTTCTACAGCCTGTGTGTACACGTAATAAAAATAACAGACCGAAAGCTGGGAAATTTTGTCTATTCTTCAGGGACTATCCCAGTCTTTAGCCTGCTGAGATGACTTTCATTGTGTTCTGGGCTGGGAACCAAAGTTCAGTCCTCTGTAATTTGTCTTCCCTTGAGCTGAAAATACCTTAGTACTTTTCCCCCTCTCCCAAGAGGTTCCTCAGGTCTACACCCTTCACATCCTGCCCTTTACAAAACCCAGCTTCTTCCAAGTATATAGCTTAATTATGTGCCTTCTAAAGTTAGTTTATTTAACTCTGCTATGTCTTTTTCCCATTAGCTGTCAGCTCTTCAGTCCTTACCCTTCAATTCACCTAGGTCTCATAAGACACACAACCAATTCAAAAAAATCATTAAGGCTGCACAACAAAGGAGTCAGAAGTTAGGATATACTAGAAGACAGATTTTGTGACTTCATGTCAGTCCCCTTGCTCGTATGTTTCAGGATAGTCTTAAATTATGTAGTCCAGTATTATTTTGTTCTGGCCTTGCTTTATTTTGCAAGGCCTTGTCTTTGTTTAGGATACAGGATGGACTCTCAGGATGTGCCAGATTTTTGCAGAACAAGATGTTGGCACTATTTACCACAGAAGAGTGTAGGAAACCTTGAGGAAATGGATGCTATTCCTGCCTCTGTTCTGGACAGGATGTGTGTGCTGCAGCTGCATCTTTTGTGCATGAGTTCATGGGCGTGAGCTGATTTCACACTGGCTAAGGTGGGTAACAGTCCAGCAGGGATCTCTGGGCATGCTGAAGGGCACAGGAGGAAGAACACGAACGTACTGTGGCCAGGACTGAGCCACGGCTCAGAGGCCAGCTCAAGTTGTTGGTGCACCTCTGAAGCGAGTTAGACACATGCAATGTTCATTCCTGTGGTGGTGCCATGTGGTGACTTAGAAGTCATTTGATTTTACAGCTGGCTGCAAGTTAAGAGCTTGACAATTTTCTCGGAGTCTTGCACAAGGCATCTAATTCTAGGAAGGGCTGGGCATTCACAATTGCAGCCCAAAGTCCATAGGAGATACTGTTTGCTCACAGTTTTATTCCCTTCCATTAAAGGCAGTGTGTGTAATACAAAGAATTGCATCTAAGGTAGGTTTATACACCTTTATCTGGAGTAAACTGCACTACATTGGTCAATTTGCAGCAATGTAATTTCACTTTGGTTTCTTCTGGCAACTCTAGCTGTCCCACACCAGCAACAGAATGAAAGCTGGTGTTTATTGTCATCTAAATATGTTGAACTAAATTCAAGGATTCAAATGGCAATTTGAACAATTAATATAGTGCAAAAAAAAGTTTAGTTCCTAGTTGTTTTCCAAATAATCTGCCCAAGCAGGAAGATAGTAACTAATCTGCAACCCAATGAATTTGTTGGGCACAAAGTACAAGGAAAATATAAGGAATCATTGGGATATAGTCTATTGCAAAAAAATTATTTGACAACAATAAGAATCTTTCAAAATGCTTTTGAAATGGATGACTGGCAGGAAGTCGAATGCAAATGCAATGCATGAGACCAAAAAGTCAACAGATTTGCTCTTTCAGTTGAAAATCAACACTCCTGAGACAGAAACCTCTTCCCAAACCAAACATAAAAGCCCCATAAACCGTTAAATTTAAAGCAATAACTAAAATCTGAATAAAATGTAGTCATATTTTAGCTCCTGAGCCATTACTAAACTAAGAAAATGTTGTGGCCTCTATCCCAGCTTGGAGAATCAGAGAAAAATAAAGAGGAAAATTACAGGAAATGGAAGGGGAAACTGTAGAACACAGGAAAATCAAAACTGCAGAGAATAAGGAATAAAGATAATGGAAAGTTGTAGCATCACAAAAGTGATTTCCCCATCAATCCAATAAAAAAGATGACTAACCAAGCTGTGTGTAGGCAATGCACCATATCTATCATACACTTCTGTCTTACAACTAAAATGCAACAGAACTGTCACCCTTCATTAATTACTTTGGGAGATGAATGCATTTATAGAAATACACACTGTCACAACATCCTTGTGGGTCCCTTCCAGCTCAGAATATTCTGTGATTCTGGGATCCCTTCTCCACCCATCTTCTAGCTTTACTACCTACCATCACAGGCTGATCCTAATCTTTCTGTCACACAATCAGGACTGCCCTGAGTCCGACACACGCCCAAATCTCTGCTATCGAGCTCCAAAACCTGTCTCAGCACAACTCTTTGGTACAGGTTCTCTCAGTCCCCTTGCCCAGGTGCTCGGGGCTGCCCCCAGGTGCTCTTCACTGCACTTACAGTTCCAGTTGTAGTAAGCACCAGTCCTTACATAGCTTTAGTCACCCATGTGTGGTTGCATGAGATTTCTTTCAGAGACTCTTTGCCAGGAGACAACTTGCTGAAGCCTGTCCCAGGAGCTTTAAAAAATCTGCTTAGTGGTTGTAGCACAAATCATCAGAACCCACAGTATTTGTCATGAGCTCACAGCATTCAACCCCCACCTCGTTTGAGGTCATTTTTTCAAGACCTAGTCAACCAAAGAACTACATCAGGCTGTGACTGCTTTCTTAGTCCCCACGGCCTGCCTTGTCTGGGAACTGCACAGTGCTTTCTCCTGCCCTGGGCTGTGCCGTGCTCCTCTACTCAATCTGGGAGACAGGACACCAGCAAACAAAACATGATGGCAGGAAATGTCATGGAGGTAACCAAGGTAGGCTGAGACAGCCTCCCTTTATTTTTACTCCAGTAAAATGCAATCTGGAGTGATGAGCATATTAGGAAGTGCTATTTGCCAGCCAAAGTGAAGCTCTTAATGCATGTGTTTATACGTAAGCATCTACAAACCCATAAAGAAATACATTATCTAACAGGCATTAGGCATTCTTGTGCTTCATTAGGCATATGCAGAGGAAGAAATAGGTCAAAGCACATCCATTTGCATTGCAAACAAAACAGTGGGAAGGAAAAGGGAAAAGGGTTTGAAAAATTACAGAAAATGTGTCCTGAGCAGCTTGTGGTTTTCACCAGGTCAAGAGCAACATTAAACTTCAGGTTTCACCCCACCAACTGTTTCCTTGTTTCCATTTAATTACGCTGTCATATGGAACTCAAGTTCTCCACTTGTCCCCTCATCCTCCCAATGGATGGCAGCATACTGTGTGACTCCACCTCTATGTATATCCAAGGGTAACCCAAACTGAAGCTTCCTAGTGCAAAGCAGCAAAGTAGGCAAGAGCTGCTGCTTCCTCCCCTGGCAGGAGACAAACTTCTCAAGATCCAGTTCTCCTACCCATCTGCCTGGGACACGGCAGTCTCCTCCCTGTAGCTCGCAGGCATGCAGTGGACTGCTGTTCCCAGAGGATGTCGGCTTCGGCATCTGGCACAAGGGAAATCTGGGAAAAGGAGAGAGGTGGGGTGGTGCACAGTAGGGAGTAACCAGCTGAGGGGCGTGGCAGGGTGGTGGGAGACCCTTATTTGCAGTCTGCTGCTAGGTCACAGCCCCAGTGCCAAATGCAGGAGGGCTCTGAGCTCAGAGAGAACAAGAAGTCCTTAATCCTGTGGCTCTGGGTCTCTACCCACTTGGCCTGCATGCTTGGATAACTGACGTAAGCTGCTTCTGGAAGATGAAATACTTGCCCTTCTATGATAGCTCTGTCAGTCCTACAGTACCATGCCAGGACCCACTCTCCTTGTATCCTTTCCAAGGAGAGGCCTGCATGTAAGATGCCTTTGCCATTTAAAGCACTGCTTAATGCCCAGTTGTTTTCTCTGTGCGTTTTATGAAAAAGACTTCCCTGTCTTTCCCACTGGCTCCCTATAGCACAGCTCCTGATTCTGGCCTGCAGACCCCCAAGTTTTTGTCCTGTGTCCTGCTGGCTTCACCTGTACAGCCAAGTCATTATTACAAGTGCTCGGGCAGCTACTGCAGCTCTCAGATATGTAACCTTTCCACTTCAAACTTTTGGCCCACTTCTTTGGCCAGTGTTAACTGGCCTGGATTTCTTTACTGGTTTGCTGCCAAAAATCTGGGAACAGGTGCACAGTTTTTCTGCCAGGTACTCTTGAGACTGGGTCTTTACTTGAAAATATGATGTAGCAAGTCGGTACACAAAACAGGGCTATAAAAGCAATACAAATAGCTATAGTTAGATTCCAGGGAGAAGGAGGATGAGAAGTTAGGTGAGCCACTGTAAGTCAGAAATGTTATGACAAACTGCTAGAAGCCTTGTCATACATGAAAGCTTTTTCAATGAGACACAGACATAGGCTGAGAAGAAGAGTGCTTTGCATGTTTCTTACTTTTAAGACTTCAAGTTGCACTAAAAGTCTTGGATGTAGGCAAAATTTGGGAAAATTTTAAATGCATTTCTTTCCATGACTGACTTACCCGCTTACAACTCCTGCCAGGTAATGCCCATGGCTAATGAGCAAATGGTCACTTGCCACAGGTTGGAAGAATCAGTAGGAACCCACACAAAACTGGGCTGGTGGCACAGGAAAAAGAATCCTCCCTTCATGGCACTCCAAGCTGAAAAGAGCAATTCTATGGCAGAAAAGGCTGGGTTGGTCTTTGTAACTCAGGAGAACAATAGCTTATGGATCAGACTTTTTTACTGCTCTGCTCCTGTTCTAAATGGAAGCTAGACCTGACCCATGTAGATATGATCAACAGGTCAATATCCAAGCCATGTGCAATCTTAGTACAATACTCCTTCTATTTCAATGTTTAGCCATTTCATCCATGCAAGTGGAAAACATCAAGTGATCTTTGAAATTTATTAAAAGCCATCTGTCAGCTAACTCACCATCATTTAATTCATCATAAAATTCCCCATTGTACAGAAACAGGAAGCTCCACTTCCAGCAGCCCAAGCCACCTGCTCTCAGCCTCTGTTTTTTAGGGATCGGTTGTTTTTGATATGGACACATCATTGAAACCTGGCCTTTTTTGTCTGCAGCTAAAATATAATGGTGCAAGAAGAGGTCTGTCACTGAAATATTATTATAGAAACACTACTGGGAATTGTGCCATGACCAACTTTAACTTCCCAGATACTATTTTGGAAACAAATGCTTCTAATAATAAACTTGGGCCCAGCTAGTCATGTGTGTGATAGCTGCCAGATTCCTTCTCAGTAGTCACAGAGACAAAAAGAGACAACCTCAAATTAGTAAGTAATGAAGACACTAAAGAAGAACTGGTCATAGAAAACTGCATTGGGCTGAGTACTCAGCAACTGTTTCCATTTCCATGGACAGAATAACAAACACAAGCAAAGGGCAAATGGTCAAATTAAGGAAACTCACTAGCAAATTTACCTGGACTGAAGAGCTGGAAGACTTGACTGTGGAGGGAGATTGGAATATATCTAGATCAAAGATACAAAAACTATCCCAATGTATATATTCCTGGCTAGAAAAAAATCTTATTGGGAAACACTTTAGACCTAAATAAATGGGAAAAAACCCCCAAAAACACTTCAGAGAGGTTCTTAGGAGTCAGAAATAGTAAACAATCATGGTCAACAAAGATAGCTGTTGGGTAGAGATGCATAGGATTAAGGCCAGTTTTGTTAAGAGTCAAATGAGCTGGAACATGCAAAAGATGTTTGAAGTAAACAAGAAATAAATCTTCAACCACTCACAGAAATGGAGAACATGCTTTAAACAGTATTTCCCTAGTAGAGGCAGGGAAGCAATAATGCAAGTGTACAAAACTCTCTGTGGTGCTTCCCCCATAACACAGGGTATGATCTGTGCTCTCACACTCAAGAAGAAAGCAGTTCTGGAGGAGATGCAGGGAAGAGTTACATCAAGAATGGACAGTCTGTCTTGTGAGAGCGGCTAAACAATGCTGGCAGGAGAACACGGAGATACAAACTGACTGTGAATTTAACAAATCCCTTGCCATAGCAGAAACCTGCAGACTTGTTGGTACCCTTGCCATGCTTTCTGCCCCTCTGTCTGTGGCACATTATCCTTTGGCTCTTTGGTCTTTCCCTACAACCCTCAAGTTTGTTGTAAAGCACTTGAAAAGACCCTTGGCACTACATAAATTGGGGTGTGAAGGAAATGTTTTATGGACATTTTTGAACAACAAACTCCCTGTGCAAAGTTGCATGGCCATGCCTCATAGGGTGGGATTCACCCCATAAAATTGGCATCATTTGAAGCCAAATGCATACCTTTCTCCTTCTTCCCTTAAAAGCATGGAAAGGCTAAGTCAGAATACCCACATACACACCAAAAAATGAGCTTTTTGTAACTGGACAGTGCCTGTAGTAACCCAGCTGATAAAAGGCCGCAAACTCACACCTTCTCTTACAGAAATATAACCTGAATTAAGTAGCCTTCAGTTATATTACTCTCGCCCTGGCACAGCAGATGTTTGCATCATTACTTGTGCTTTTGAGCTGGTGTTGAGCTTGGTATTGACCATGTGGAAGTCTCTTATCTCCAGCAAGTACAAGTGAAGCCCAGCTGTCACTGCAACAGAAGTGAAAACCAGGCACTGCCCTTCTATTATTCACAGCTAAAAGCAGAATCCACCTCATTGCCTATTTTAACAAGCACTTTTTTTTCCTTCTGAAGATTCTTTCTGGTTTTGTTTAGTTTTGTTTCTTTTCTTCTTCTCCATTTTAGTAATTGGAAAGTTCCATTTTCTTTTCACTTTCCTATGAATCTGCTCTGAATCAGAGCAGATTCTTGCTCTGCAGGCATATAGGAAGAAGGAAAAGATAATTACAGAATTAAATTACCTGTGACAAATGGCTTCACTTTGCCAGTTTATGCAGTTGTCCCATGAGCTAGACCAATTTGGGTAGCACAATATTTGGGATGGTCAGAAGTCTCTTTTTAAATCAACTCTAATGTACATATGTGATGGTTATTTCAAAATAATTCCACCTAAATAAATAGCTCTGTTAAGGATTTCCCATTACTGTGCTTGGTAGGAGCTGAGCTGCCAGGAATTAGCCTTGTACCCCCACAGCAAAGACAACCTTGGTGGAGGGTTGCCATTAAGATTTGCTTAAATATATACTTAGAGCTGAATTGATAAACCAGAGAAGGCTTTATAAAGTGACTACCTTTAGGTGTTAGAAAGTTTAATCCAAAATTAACAGTAGAGTTCACATTCCACAAGTAGATATGTGCTTGTAACTCTCATCATGTTGAAGGGTCATGACCATAAACATGACAATTACCCCAGTACTATTGTGCCACTGTTGCTGGCAAGAAATCACAATCAGTGATTTACAATAGAGCATAACAGAGATGGTGATAGAGAAATTTGAGAGCAGAATCTGAATCATTGATGCTGCAAGTCAATAGGTCCACTTTATTGGAGAGAAGGATCCTGTGACCTTTGCAGAAGAGTGAAGTAGTACAGGATGCTAACAGTTGCAGAAGTTACACACCTTTCATTTCTTGGCAGAAGCAGAGGTGATCTTTGCAGAAGTCATACCAAGGATTAAAGACTTATTTTCAGAAAGAAGAGGACTCATAAGACTTTATCTTGTCCAGGCTGAGCTTTTTTGCCTTTACTCTTTCCTGTGTTTCCAGTTTTCTACTCCAACAGCCTGTTGTTCTTCTGTTTATCCAGTGCTGTATCTGCAGTGTTTCAGCATAGTAGGTAACACAGCCTGCTTTCTGAACAGGTTTTCTTCCATCTAAAATGCCTGCAAAGTGGATGATTACTAAAACCTTCATACCAAATTAACTATCACTTGTTACTAGAACTTGCCTGATTATTTTAGATTATCTTAAGATTTATGAAAATGTCTTTCAGTGTTAAAAAGCTTCTACAAAGTGAATGCAAGTGCATGATATTGTGTGCCATTCTAAGTGGAAACTTTTTGCTTTTTACAAACAACAAAGGTGATTTGTTTGGCCTCTTCAAAACACATGCTCAGTCATGTCTTGAACCAAGACACCAAACTGCTCCCACATAAATGATGACATACATCTTGATTTTTCAGGTCTTCAAGACCAGTAGGCACAGACAGAGGAAGAATACAAGGCTATATGAAGGGACAGAAAAAGGGTGATTTAAGAAAACCTCAAAATTGTTGAAAAGGGCTTGGTTTGGTTTTTTTTAAAACTGCACAGTTTTAGTTAATTTTTTCAACAAACATTACCTGCTTTTTGACAATAATTTCTATCTATGTCCAAAATGTCTGGAAAAAGACAGTTTGAGCCAACACTGCAGTTCAGTTCAGACACATCATGATTCAGATCAGTCCCCAGTTGCTGCAATCAGTGTGTCCTGTCGACAACCACCAGCTGACTCTGAAAGCATTTCAGAGCTTAGGAATAAGAAGATCAGGGCAAACTGTAGCTGAAAAACTAAGAAGGGGATCAGTTTAGTTTTAAGCCAGTACGGATGTGATATCACTGTGAGACACCAAGAGGCAGAAATAGTGTGAGAAGACTCAGCTGCATCTGACTCTGCTGCTAGTCACTGCTGCCCATGTTCCCTGGGATGTTCAGCTACTGTTATGCAGACTGCTTGCTTTTCCTCATCTACTATTATAGTTGTTAGTGAACTTTTCATGAATACATTTTAAATCAAAATCAAGGGGCACTTTTCCCTTGGGATCCTGCTTGAACTCCTGCTGATTTACTCATGAAGATCCTCATAAGTTCCACAGACAGACTTTGGGGAGTGCTTCCAGTGTCTTGGCCTGCAGTCAGCCTCTTTAGCAGATTTTGTTTTCCTTCAAAGTCAGGAATATTTGGAGCCCAACAGATCCTGGCAGCCCTCCAGGGAAGGAGTGTCCAGGATTTTCAGATTCCTTGCCCCCAGTAGTCTAGAAATCAAAGAATCTCAGATGCTCCCCTTCCTCTCCTGCCATCCCACTGCATGGACTGAAAGGGAAGGAACAAATAAGCCCCAGCTTCTATGGCAAAGCCAGAGGCTTTTGCAATTAGAAGACCACATTTTCTTAATCTTCCCAGTCCTAATTTGTTGGAATCAGCAAGCCAACATTTTTCAGGTTGCTGTTCTGTGGAGAGCTTAGCAATTATCTTTCATTGCAGTTTGGAATTAAAACAGAAATGTTGATTTTCAGAGTCATCTGTGATGGGAATTGACTGTTCTCTCTTCCTGCCTCTGGTTTGGGAAGCATCAGATTGTGTCTTTGGAAAGATAGACAGGCAAATATAAGCCTGAAGAAGAGGTAATTAATAATTTCTGGTAATTGGTAATTGTCTGCAGATATTGCAGTGGCTAGTTTAAAGAGGAAAAGCCTCTTAATAATTTAAAATTTGATTTTAAAAATATGCATTTCCAAAAACATATGCCATGAGAATAGAAGATATTTAAAGGAAAAAAAATATTAAAACTACATACAACTACATACAACTAAAACTAGAAAATCACATGTGGAAATTAGCAAAACTGTATCTAGTATGACCACTGGTACAGCTGTTTCACCTTACTACTTTAGCACATTTTTAGGGCTCAGTTGTATTGAGAATGTTGGAGATTCAATGTTTGGCTGTTGAGCTGATTAGACTGAGCAAAACCAGCTTTTCCTAAACAACAGGAGGGAAAAAAACATATAAAACAACAACCAACACATACCTTTGACTAGGAAAGAACTTCTTAAACTCAAATACCATAAACTGGAATTCAACAGAGATGTAATCAGATGAATTACTCTACCAGCATCTTTAAGATAAAGTGTATCTACAGTCCTCAAAGGCAGTAAAGAGACAGCCAAGCTGATTTAAATACTGAGCAAACAAACAAAATGCAGGCTTGACCATCCTGGTATTTGTCTAAAACAACTCTACTCCCACGTATGTGTTTAAATTCTATACTATGAACTTTAAGAAACCTCTTTTTTTTCTCACAAAGGAAAAAAACTTAAGGATGAAAGATGCCCCACTTTGGAGTAAGGAAACACTTACTTGATCAGTATGTTTGATAGTTACGCCAGCAGAAAAGGAACAGACATTGCAATTACCAATGTAAAGAGAAATAAACCATCACTGGACTTTTCTTCCCCACCCTAGTTTATAAAGCAATTCTTCTTGTTATTGGTTCTTAGTTTCAGCTAAAGAAGCTGCTTTTTCAACAAAATTGTTACAGGTTTCTTTGCAGGTTTCACCTATGCAGGATGGTGAGACTCACACTTACCTGGGTTGATTAGTGTGCTTTATCAACTATGGGGATAAAATGGCCATGATACAGGAGTGTTAAAACAACAAAACAAAACAAACCCCAAAATTATTCATACATACAATACAATTTTTCTGCCATTTATTTGTATGTGTGGAGGCTCAGCTGCATCTAATGGTTCATCTTGCTACATGCTTTGTTACAAAACACAGTATGGTCAATTGGCAATAACAAATCTGCCAAAAATTTATTATGTAAAAAGCAAGACCCAAACCTAATTATCAGAAGTAATAGCACAGTTTTAGACTACTGGAGTATATTTGATAAGTTTGCCTGTTTGTCCTGTACTTCTGTTGCCTATAAGCAAATCTTGATTCTGTAAACTTGCTAATTTGTAATTACTTGCAGTAATTACTTGTAATTAATTGCAGCAATTTTGTAGGAAAATTTACAGGTGAATTTGCAGCATCTTGGTTCAAAATTCATTTTAGTTGACTCATATGAGTGTAATCACTAAAAAAAACCCCAACAAACCAAGGGAAGCAAGCTCAGTATTTAGTTAGAGCTTTGCTCAAAAACGGACCTTGACTGTTTAGAATTCTGTAACATTTGCAAAGAGAGTTCAGTTAGTATGAGAAATGTTTTGTGGTGTGCAGGTAGGCATGGGTACTGCTGGAGTGGGGACATGCCAAGTACCAAGAGGGAGTCACCAGTGAAACTTGGAAACAGGAAAGGACGCGACTCAGATTTTCAAGAACTGCCAAACATTTGTAGAAAAGCATTGCTAGGGTGACCTACCAAGAATTTGTCACATTCCCTTAAGTCTTGAGAAGGAAATCACTGAAATACACTGTTAATGTAAATAGCTACAAAACCAGTCCAAGTTTTCACTGTTTGAGTTACTCAATGAGCGTAAAGTTGCACTAATGATTCCTACAAATGAAAACACCTTCAAAAAACAAGAGCACTCTGGTCTGAGCCACTTGACCCAGCTGGCTGCTAATACCAACAGTGAGAGCCCATAAACACCATCTCCAGAACATCAGCAGCTTTTAGAGCACTTCTTGTCAGGTGTCCCCACACACACCTCAAGAAAGGAGGAACTGCAATGAATTGAAAAGAAAAAATTAAAAAAAGAAAGGCAGATAGTTTGTTTCTCTCTTGTTGCCTTGGTGCATTGGTTGGCCAGCACAGCTTCACAATCCAAGTATTTCTGTTTGAGCTTGGATCTCCCAGTAATGTCCGCAGCAGACGGCTGATCAACACTACTGAATAGCCAAGGTTTAAAGGAAGTAACGGAGGCAAAACTTAATAGTCCTGAGTATTGACATTCACCCATGGAGTGGAAGCTCTGAAGGTTTCTGCACAGGAAGTGGCCACCTTTAAGAAAGAGTTAAGTTATCTGGAAAAGCCTTAAGCTCTTCGTGATTTGTCTCATCTAGTGGATCTTCTTGATCTGTCTCATCTACTGAATCATGCTTTAGCTCTCTTTAATAAAATCACAAGACACAATCATGGGACACAGTCAAACACACACTTAAGGAACCATACACATACACTCATTATTCCCTCTCCTCCCTTCATTATGGCCACTTTGGGTTTTAAATCAGATCTCTTGGTTAAGGTACAGCTGGTATGACACAAATTCCTTAGCAGTTGAAGAGAAAATGAACAGAGAAGTCTAGTAAAGCTATTCTAGCTACTCCACAAATGCAAAGCTACACTCACTATGCACCAATTTGTTTAAATTTGTGATTTCTGTATTTACTCATACATGAGCTGCAATCTACCTCTTATCTTGGGCAACTATCTTCTACATGGATGCCTTTTCAGTAGTCTTGTTCTCTTTCATATTTTCTTGCCAAGCTCCCTCCTTTCTGTTCTGCACTAAAGAATGCCCATTCCCATACTTAGTTTTTCTCCTCAAGTATCTTATCCTTTATTATCCTCTTTTATTCTCCTCCTTATGGAAAGAATAATATGTGCACAAAAGGCTTCTCTCCTTCTTCACTCCTCTTTTCACCACCCACATCCCTGATTTCTGTCCAGCTCTTCAGCCACTTGGAAGGAGACTCCCCATATCCCAGGATCTGCCCTCCAAAAAAAGCCCATGGATACAAAAGAGGAAAATACCCTAAAGAATTCTGAAAATGCTTTTGTTGTTTAGTACAGAATCTGTGAGCCTGATCTAAACCACTGAAAGCTTCCTGAAAGCCACTGAAACACTCTGAATTGGACTAAAAGCTAGGTTTTACAAAGGGGAACAAAATAAGAAGGCTTCCATAGCCCAGCTCTTCTGTGAGTCAGCAAGCAGAAAGCTTGGGTTGCTGCACCCCTCTGCAAACAGCTCTTGCTGGAAGGAGGATGGGGGGTGGGGGTGGAAAAGGAAAAAACTTATTTTGAGGTAGCTAGGTGTTCCCAAAGCCAATGACTGAGAAGACCTGTCTTTGCACAATTATCCTAATCCATTGTTGGTTTTGCTGGCATTCTTTCAATTTTGATCAATGTAACTTTCCTCAAGGCCTAAAGGGGAAAATATTAATTCTTTATGCATTTATTTATCTTCAAAATCTCAACAATGATCCTTATGCTTATAGAAGAGGACAGCTGGCCAAGCCTGGTGTCCAATCACTCACACTCTTCACTCTGCCGTGGTTGTACTGATTTAGCTAAAATAGACTGACAATCTGAAATTAAATTAACAATAGATAATAGACTGAATTAGCTTCAACTGTTGATGACTTGGGAAAAAATGCTCACAAACAGTACATGCACTCATTAAAAGAAATTGATTGAGTCAAACTAATGCAACTGTCTTGCTCATCTTCCTCTTGGTTTCTCAATCCGGCATTATTTAAGGAGGGCCATGACATAGGCTTTTTCCTGGAAAAATGCAGAGAAAACAATTGCCTCAGAAGACTTTTCTAATTAGAGTGCATCTGAAAAAAGATCACAAGGTGGAATGAAAAGAGATAGAAGACATAAAAACTGTTATACTTAAAGCCTAACACTGCTTGGTAAAGCCTGCTTTTGTGTCATTTCATTGATTGGGATTATGCACTTGCTGCACTATGTCAGCCAGACTGCTGGTGAAAATATTTAATGACGTTTCCTTCAGATCTAGGCACTTTCCAGTCTGTCTGCATCAACATAAACTGAATAATGGCAGAGCTAGAAGAAGGACAGCTAGGTGAGGTTAACATGTCTGGGTTAAAGTAGTTTTCTACTTGAGACCTCACGGTATTATAATAAACACACATGCAACAAAAATAAAGACATAGTTCTACACAGTTTCTCTGTCACACCCTGTGGTTTCACATATTGCCATATATTATGCCATGGCCATAAGCATGCAGCAGTACATACCAAAAAACGTGGGTTAGTGTGCACTAATGAGATACCTGATCTGGTAGGAGAGTAGAAAGAACAGACTGAACAGAGGTGGGCTGAAGGAGAAACACAGCATTAGGAAGAGACACAGGAAAGGAAGAAAAATATGATAGGAAGAAAATGTGCATGAACTGAAGATGTATTAGAAGAATAAGACTGAATTGAGAGAAAAAACCAGTAAGGTACCCCAGAATTTCTTCAATAATAATACTTGAATGACTATGAAAATAATAAACACATCACCCAAATGATTACTAGGGCTGGAACTGTCAGTCCAATTTGCAGACCTATAAAATTCACTTTCCACTTGTGAAAACTTTACCTGGGACACAGGCTGCTTTCTGCTGGCATTTGAAACCTCATGGATACCTGGTGCTTACTATTGCAGGGAACATGCTGGCACATGGGCTCCGCAGCCCGTAAGGTCCCTACATCAGTGCAGATTGTTTATGTGATCTGACATGCAGCAATGCATGGGCCAAGATTAGGGTATGTCTTGGAGCATACACATCCCCAGGCTTAGACCTGAATTCCGCTGTCCAAAAAGGAGAACTGAGCCCTCCGTATCTGAACATTTGCAGACACAGACACAGACTGGTTATGAAATAGCCACACGGGCTCGAGAATAAAACAGCCACCTGTCTCTCTCTTTTCTCCATCATACATGTTTTGTGGCATGAATAAACTGTGAAAAGTGGCCAGAACATCTTACATTCCAATCCTTGCCTTGCTGGGGGCTCTGGTGTGACCTCAAGAATGTTATGTCATCCTGATTTCAAGTTTCCCCATCCTTAAAACTAGCCTGCTCTATCTTGTTAGCAGTTTTTCTAACTGCTGTTGCTTTCCTTTTGTTCATAAGGAATGAAAGCAATTTAGATTCTTCAAAAAAAACCCCACCCCAAAACCCCACATCCAAACCCCAAAACTAAGGGGGATCTTAACTCAGGTTAAGACAGCCATCAGGCCAGTGTAGCTTGGGTTGGCTACAGTAGTTAAAGTTTATAGACAAGATCATAGTTGAACAAAAGAGGCTTATCCCAAGTTCTATCTGGAATTGCTGCCTTCACTGTTATTTCAGGTAAATGCCAAAATAAGTTCATCACATGCCACTTTCTGATGTACAAATGTATGTTTTATCTTTTGGACAACGATAAAATAATGATGTATGCATACAACTTTAACTTCTAGATGGAGAAATAAAGTATATTAGTCTAATTAATTTAGTATTTTCTGGTTTGGTTTAACCTGCATACTGGAGAATGGAAATAAAGCACAGATGCAGTCAGTGCAAAAATAGTCTTTCCCTAGACACGTAAGGCTCACATGGCTTCAAGTCCTGACCTGAAACTCAGGACTTAGGTGCTTTGGAGTATGTGGCCATTGGCATGACTGGTTGCAGACCTGTTGGGAGGTACACATGTGCTGCCTGCCAGTTCCCTCTGCAAGGCTCAGTGCAGAGGAAATGCTGACAGAGGTTTTGCATTTTACCATTTAGGTATGTGTGGCTTTCAGGATACAGCAAGGCCACCAAGGAGATTTTGGAACCAATTCACTCAGACCCCGTTTTTACTATCATGAATGTTGCTGCTCACAGAGGATGAGCCATCAAAAGAAGATTAAAAAGAGGATGGTTGCACACTGTACTTCCTTATGGTTCTCAGCAACATTCACTTTTAATCTTTTAGAGTCATGAGAGTGCCTGAATCATGGCTGGTATTTTGCAAGAGCTGCTTTGACACACATGTGGCCCTGCAAAGAAACCTGGGCATTTCCTCAAGGAAGCATTCATTCACTCACAAGCATGCTGCTCTAAGAAGTGTTTTATGCCCACATCCTGCAAAATGGGATCTCCCTATGGCTATGGAGAAGACTCATTATCATTCCTTGAGATTACAGCAACAAGAGGGTCCATTCATATTCTTAGGAAGAATTACTAAAAATACCATCTTTCACTGGTGCTGAAAAGCAATTTAAAAGGACAATAATGCTACTCCACGTTGCTAAATAGTGTAATATCTGCGTTTCTGTCTGAAGGCTAACTCATGCAATCACATGACTACACATAACCTTCAGCTGCCTTGATAAAAGTAGTCTTTCATCAGCCTGGTTAAAGATCTAAAGCTGAAAAGTCTGACCCCCAGGCAAGATGGCAAATAGAGAAGAACCCGAAGTTATTATATATTTTAAGTAAATCTTGTGACTTTGAGTGATCTTTGAATGATCTTTGAATGGATGGCTTGGGCAGTGTTGCATCTCCTAACCGTTCCTTAAACTCTGCTGGTAATCTCAGTGCCCATGTACAAATTTTACAGGCAATCTCATTTTAAGAGAATTGTGTGGAAAAAATTGTACCTTCCAGCATGTTTGCATTGGACCTGGCAGTAGGAGGCCTCATTTCCAGCTGCACACTGCAGAGTTGTAAATGCCATTTGAGCAAACGAAACAGCAGACACTGCATCAAGTATCTTCTTTCCACCTCATAGTTTTTATTGTACTTTGTGGGGAAGTGCTGTGTATAGAACTGAATAACTACTGCAATGGATCGCCTGCTGCTCAAATAATGAAGGCCGAGGTCTAGAGACTGGATTTCTACATTCAGCTCTGCAAGATTTGAAAATGATGAAATCAGAAGCAGCCAAACCATATTCCTTAGTTATGATTACTATTAGTATCTAGTGTATTACATAGCTCATAAGACACTCGGATCCAGACCCCTATAATATTACACACTGCATAAATGCAGAACAGGAAGCCTGGATGAGTCCCCAGGGTGCTTACTGCTGAATGACTCAAACAGTCATTTTTGGATACTTGGCTGGCAACACATTCTGCCAGTTTTCAGAAGTCCCAAGGGGAAGTAGCTCTCAGTAAGAACCAGGGCTGCAGGTCCTCAGCATCTTTCAATATGAGACTTAAGAAGTGAACACATTCTAAGATCCCATGACCAGTGTTTCTGGTTGGCAATTATTTTTTAAAGGCATATGGTCTGACAACATGAATCCAGGTTGTTCTAACAGGGCCTAGCAAATGTCCCAGATATTGAAGCTTGCAGCATTAGCAAACATTCTGAAAATGTTGGTAGTTGTCCTTGTACTCATCAGAATGTGATGTGAAACAGAACTCACCTACATTCTCCAAAGGGTTCATTAATCACTGCTCAATCTTTACAGTTAATATGTTTGGACCAACATGCCTTAAGAACACTAATAAAAAAAATGTGAATGACCAATTTCTTCTCAGCTAAAGCACCCCCATATCCTATCCAGGCTGTTATAATGAAACAACAGCAAACATGAAAAACACAACAAACAAACCAGAAAAGCAGCGTGAGTCCCAAACTGCTGCTATTTTCATGCCAGCACTAAGCAGTGCAACCATTTGCTTAAAGTTGGGGGGTGAAGGCTTTTTACCAAACCTCCACAACATAATGTAAGAAGCAGAGAGTATCATGGCAGAGTCACTTCTTAATGGGAAGATAGGTGAGTACCACAATTTCCCAAAGGCTATAACATACATCAAAAAACCTTGCAAAAAAAATATTTGGGCTCCCTGGATCCTGCCATGCTAAGTCTGAAACCTACTGGAGGCTTTGGATTCAGTTGTTGAATTTGTGTTCTTTTCCTTTTTCTTTTTCTTTCTTTCATTTAGGAATCCAAGCCTATCTGAGATTGTGTTCCAGTTAGTTTTGTTTCATTTTTTGTCTCTACACAGAAAAGAGACCACCATTTCTTGTTCAAATGCTGGGTATTTTTCTTCTGATTACTGTGAAGCTAATTATTCAGTATGTTTAGCCTCAGATATCCCATGCACTCAATTATTTATGCATTTTAATCCCTCACATTACAATGCCAACGTAACACTGTTTGCAGCACAGGCACATGAAAGGGCTGTTTCTGCAGCTGATGCTCCTTCACAGGTGCTCAGCAAACATGGCAGCTACAGAACTGGAGTTTACATGATGACTTGCCACAGAGCCTTTGAAATGTATCTTTTTCAGTAGATGTACATGACTTGCTTTTATATAGGTTGAGTTAAGATTCCAACTTTTGGAAACAGAGGCCACAGTGCAAAATAACTGCTGTGTGAAATAAGCTGAACACGCTGTCACTCGGCCACATACATTTTTGACAATGACAAGTCGGAAACCTCAATGTGCTTCTCTCTCAATGCTACTGCCTTGCCCCTTCTCCTTAACACTAATGAGTTACCCTGTGGTATTGTTTTAACAAAAGGTCAAGTTGATCTTCAAAAGGAAGAAACAATGTCACTAGGTATATGGTTCACAAGAAAAATATATCTTATGGTTTCCTTTGATTAAATTAACTAGTGATTTATAATATAAAAGGAAGAGAAACTTATATTTAGAAAGCAGTGCTGCTATTTTTTTTAGCAACTTTAGTGTTGCCAGCAACATCTTCTTGAATACATGCCTGGCTTCCTCTGAAAAATGTGTGATGGGTTTGACAAGCTTCGTGCCTACAAAGCTTTCCAGAACCTATATCTACCTTTTTCACAAGAGAGGCAGAGTGTGCATTGCTCCTCCATGTATTTGATCTGCCACCTTCCTTCTAGTTTCAGCATTCTTTCAAACCCTTTCATCTGAACAGAGCTGTAAAAGAGAATAAAAATAGCAAGGTAGATGCTGTCTCATGGTTATGTTCAGCAAAACTTGAGCACCAAGTGTCCTATTTGCCATTTTTGGCTGCAACTATGCATGTGATGCAGGATGTGGCTTCTAACATATCTGGTGCAAATTTGACAGCTTGTGTAGGTCTTCCTTGTAAGGTAAGACATGCAGCTGCAGGTGAGCTCCAGCTGCAGACATAAATATCCCTCAGACCAAGAAAAAGCAAGAAAGATAAGTTTGAAAGCAAATCTGAGGTCAACACTTCTTCCTCTCCACCCTTTCCTGCCACCACAAAAAAGTGCAACTGTCAGATAAGGATGACTAAAGTGTTTTTCAGCCACTCCATTTTTGACAGAAAATAACACTGATTTTGTGACATTAATGCCTGAGTTAGTATATTTCTGAAGTAGGAGGCACCAGAAAAGTACAGCACTATCCATGAAGACTTCTTAGCATTGGTGCTAAACAGTGTGGCAATAAAATAGTGGTACCAGCTTTATGTAACTACATCACATTTTGTTTACACCATCATAACATCAGTAGACCTGGATGGGGTAGGCACTGTGAAAAATCTGGAGACTGAAGCTCATACTCCTCTTATGTTAAAATAATAGCCAATAAAGTGACATCTATACACCTTAGGTATTCTGTAAGATGTGCATTTTGGGTAAGGTACAGCTGGAATTTCTAAATTAACCTCTAGCTGATCTTAAGTTCTTTAATAAAGCCAGAGGAAGAGAATACAAATAGAGTAGTAAAATTCAAATTTATTACTAAATATATCATTGGTGGTTTTGTCTCTTGCAGAAACAACTGGAGAATTGCCTAGAAGGGATGGGAATGTCAGACGCTTCTCTGCTGACCCTGGAAAGCAGCCATGTGGGAGAAAGAGAATCACAAAATCATAGAAGGGTTTGGGTTGGAAGGGACCCTAAAAGGTCATCTACTTCCAAAATCCCTGCCATGGGCAGGGACACCTTCCACTAGGCCAGGTTGCTCAAAGCCAGGAATAAGGCATCCACATATTCTCTGGGTAACCTGTTCCACAGTCTCCAAAAGAAGGAAAATGTGTCAAAATCAACATTTCTGATGTAAGATGAAAATTTTCCAGTATCAACTAACTAGAAAAAGAGTTTCTAATTTGTCCTTTTCCCTAGTGGGGAGCTTATACCCATGCCAGTACCCTAGCACAACAATTTTATCAAAAATGGCCAAAAGCTCACTCTCTAAAGACAAACGGGAATTCACCTTGACAAATAAAGCAAGTATTGAGTTCCATGTAATTCATGCCTCAAAGGAGGCTTGACATATATTCAAGACTTTACAATTCTCCAACACTCTCTTCTTGGAATTCCTTGAATAGTCAAGGATTTAGTTTACAAAAGTATAAACACCTTCTTATGGTAAATTAAACAAACAAGCAATCTTTGAACTCTGGCCTTGGTTGTATCAGAGTGAATGTCAGACAATCTCGCTGTATTCTGCAAGTTCCTTCCAACCAACAGAAAAAACAGAAGTCAGGCTCTGGAGCTCAGAGCTGAGCCTGAGCTGGAAATGAGACAGATAAGTACTTTTAGCTCAAAAGAACAGCTCAATATACTGACAATTCAATCACCTTCACTTACTTCCTTGAGTTGTCATCAGGCACCAAATGGTGCTTATTTTAGTACTGGAACAGATTGCTGTAAGACACTTATGAGAAAGTGCCCTTTTAATTTGTTTTATTTTGAAAGTTATAGTCCATATTGACAGGCCATTTTGCTCCTGCAGAAGCATAGAGCAGGGGCACTGCTTTTATTGTGAACCTTCTTTTTTCTCTTTCTGGCAAGCATCCTAGATTTTGTAATTTAATATTCCTGCCAAAAGCACTGGAAACATTAGAGAGGATCCTCATGGGATTGAGGACAAACTGTGGATTACATTCCTGGCATTGTACTACACTGGAAGGCATAATTTTTCATGCTATCCCTGAATATTTGTGAGCTAACCAAATAAGAACACAGCAGAATTAACAGTAATTTGATGTTGTTTTACTCTTTTGTCTCAAACCATCCCAATATCTAATGCACCTCTGCTCTTCGTCTAGGGCATGTGTTTAGGTCAAGCAGATGTGTTTATGCTGAATAAGCTTGAATATTAACAAAATGAGAGCAGGTTGTGGTGTGGCTGAGGACATGACTTTCACCTTTTTTTTCTGCACACTAGAAAATGTGTACTCAGCCATGAATCCTGCTCCTACTTCCCAGATGTTGGGGGTCAGCGACATAAGGACAGCCACAGTGAATCAGACCAAACCTATAAAAAGCCAGGCTCCTTCCTCTGATAGTGGCCAGTAACGGGTGCTTTGGGAAAGAGTAAAAAAAAAAGGGGCAAGATTGACTCTTCTTCTAATACACCCTAGTGAGATCTGCTAATTCACTGTTCAGGAACAGCCAGAGCCAGAAGCCCATTTTGCATCTGTGCAGTTAAAAGCATTTCTGGGATTTTCTTAGTCCCTTTTTGAAGCTCATTTCACCCCTGGTCTCTGTAGCACCCTGTGCCTCTCAGTTTCAGTGTATTGCAATTCTGCTATGTAAAAAGAACTGGCCTTTGCTTGGTTTAAGCCTGCTCCTGGTAATTTCCGTAGGCACTCTGACTTCTTTTGCCGTGCTAGAATAATCCCCTCCCTAATCACCCACAGACCATATGCTGAATACCAGGTCAGCAGCAGCAGAACCACTATCAGCAGTGTGTGTCCCACAGTCCTCTGTGGGGCAGGGGCTCGATTTACAAGTACGAAAGGAGATACAGAGACAAAACAAGGAACATAAAGATAAACCATACGTTTTATCTTTTGCCATCACCATACCCACAATACCGAGAAAACTTTCAGAAAAAGAATTGCATTGAATCTCAACAGCTTCTGAACTCACTAAATAACAACCAAACCCTTCAGGGATCCAGTAGGTCTCCCTTGCAGAATAAGCCCAGGGTTTTGTACTTTAAACAAAGAAATTGCTCAAACTAATGAGTGACAGCTGTTAAGAGTTCACCTTCCAGTACTTCCAGAAGGGCTGGAAAACATGCCAGTGGAAAACATTTTTCAAGATCCAAAGACCTCAGCATTAAACAAATCAATCAAATATATAAAACTGTTCAATGCAAGCTGTAACCTGCTTCCTGAGTTTGTGGAGAACTGGTCAAAAATTATACAAAAAAGTATACAGCAAGCATTAAAACATACAGAACTGTGAATGGTTAAGTAATTTGTCTTTTACAAGTGTAACCGAAATAACTAAGCTTCAGATAAAATTGACTTCAAATTAGCAAGAAATCAGTCAGTTTAAAAATTAAAAGAATTAAAGAACCTGTATTGTTAAAGAACCTTTCTGTATTGTGAGATTATTCTTTGAGAAAGGTGTCTGCTCTCTAAAATGCTCTTGCTTTCATGAAGCCCTTGAAGTAATTCAGTAGTAATACCACTATAATCCTGTGACAAAGCTGCCATGAAAATGTAACAGGAATGAGTCAGTATGTTTTAGAACAGTATCTTCCACAATTCCACAGTCTTACAGTGTATTAACACTGATATATGGTTTGAATTACCTAGAGAAATGTTACAGCACTATTAAAAATAACTCGCTTTTCTGTTAAATTGGACAGTTCAAATAATGCTCCACAAGTTTACAGAACTTGATGCACAGTTCTGAGATAGCTTCATATTGTATGTGCAATATCTCTTCTTATAGCTGAATATAATGAAACAGATCACAGTGATAGAGAAGGGTCACACTGATACCAGGGTGAGGCAATGGAACAACTATCCAGCTCGTGCATCATGCCTGTACCCTCCATGTTCCACAGTTAACAGATGAAGCCCTTTACCTGTTTAAGACAGAGACTGTAAAAACTAATGGATTAAAGTCCGCTTTAAAATCTAATATTTACTGTGCAACTCATCTTTATCACCTAAGAGACAGCCTACCTTAAGAATCAACAGAAGCAGGTAGGGCCCCATGTCCCATGGTTTTCACATGGCCCCTTGTTTTAAAATAAAGTCATCCTCTTACTTCTTCCTTTGATAGGTGAAAAGAGAATTTCTCCAAAGCCTCTTATTAAGAAATTTAGAGGGAGATATTGCTTCTCCAGGCAGCAGGCACCATGTTTCTGTGACAGGTCATATCCTACATTAGTGGAGAATGAGGAAGTCCAGAAGAGAGAAAAAGTTTGAAACTTGTGAGAGAGGAAAAGTTGCAGGAGTGTTATGCAAGAATGAGTAGAAAACAGCTCTCTCATGAAAAGTAGTCTCAGGAGAGCAACTGTAAGGACTTGTGTTCCCAGAAGACATGGGACCCTTGGGGAAAACCAGTGATGAGCATGTGACAGTCTTGCCAGGGCTTTTCAAGGCAGTTTTGAAGAACAGGGGAAGGAAGGCATCGGGACAGGGCTCTAGGGTTTTTATTTACACTGAAAAAGAATGAAACAGAAGAAGTACCCAGAAGGGGGAGATAATGCAGTGCTAAGATCCAGTGTTGTCTAGGACACTCCATTTCATTTAAAAGCTGAAAAGACAATGAAATCCCACAGAACTCATGACAAGGCATGCCTTGGCAAGAAGGCCAATTTTTATAAATAGACAAAAAAAAAAAGGAAGTCTAATGCTAAGATGGTGCAGGTGCCCTGCAACATCCTACACCTACCTTATCAGCATTTTTGAGATCGCTGGTAGGGAGTTGTACAGAGTAAGTTCTTGATAGGCTCTACTATCAGTTAGAATTTGACTCTATGGTTTTCAATACACTGACTCAAATTCATTTCAGTCCTTGCAACTCACACTACCCAACATGGCTCCCTTGTAGGAGTTCAGCCCACTTTGGAAAGCTAATTTTTAACTACTTTTTAGTAGTGTCCAAACAAACTGTCCCAACCTTTCCCCAGAAGTTTCTGCTCCCTGCCTCTGCTTCTGCTCTCCTCAAAGTACGCCCATCTGTAGGGGGCTTGCTCCACTTCTCCACTCTAGCCCAGTCCCTAGCACTCCTGCCTAGACTTGTCTCTCTGGTCCTCAGGCTCACGTCTGGTGTGATATTTCCGCTTTGGTGACGTTGCCCTGTCCACAGGCCTAAGCCAGTGTGAGGTGAAAGATTAGAAAATTCAGGCAATGAAGGAAGTGAAATCTGTCATTCAAAAGGTGGTGATTCATTTTAGGCAAGACTGCAATCTGAGTGCTGCCAAGACTTTTACCAACTGGCCTTTTAAGGTGCTTCTTTTCAAACCAGACACAAGAACAGGCAGTAACAAAACACTGTTCTTTGTTTTTTAGAGTTTTGAGAGAAGAAAAACTACTGAAGGCAGTGAGTTAATTTAGGAATCCACTAGCCTGCTGATGAAGTCTCAGGCTGAGAAACACATACATTTTCATGGGTAAGCAATGTGTTCCTGACACATCCTTTGAGTGAGGGGACAGTGGTCACCATGCAAGGAGCTAAAGGGTTAAGATTCTCCACCCTGGTGCAGAGATGGGCCTGATGGCATGGATAGGAAAAGCTCTTCGCTGTCTCTTCAGATATTCAAGAATACAGAGCCATCAATGATGCTAAGAGGAGCTGTGTTCTAGGCAAGCTCTACAGACCACAATGTTCCTTGCCTGAGAATTTTCTAGCTGCAGAAAATTCTCAAGAGAGACTGAACAAGCATTTAGAAGAGAGACCTGTTGACAGTCACTAACTAGATCAATCACACCGGTTTCAGGAAATCCCCGAAGTGAAAACACACGTAATCTGGGAACGTATCTGGCTGGAGTATCATGCCTTATTCTTCTAATCCCCTGGCATCCTGCTTTTGGATTTGGCTTGCTTTTAGTCAGGTCAGATAGTTAGATGGGGTAATTGAATAATGGCCATGGCAAAACCTGTAGTTATAACTTCTATGGACTAACAGCATGAGGAAAGAGTTATCTCGTACTTGACAGTAAGAGGCTTTATCTTTAGTTTTCTGGAGGCAATGGAGGAAAAACAGCTTATCTTCTTTTCCATAAAATTCCGGACCTTATCCCTGCAGTACAGTGTAAGGGTCAGATAAAGATGGTGTGTTAAGTCTACAGTTCTACCAGAGGGTAAATGAGTCCCACTGCACCAGGTTAAAAATGCCTGAGCCAGGGACCATCATGAGTCCCAAACTGCCAGCTTTAAAATGACCACAGAAGCCCTCCTGTGTACTGTCCACAATTCTTAACATTGGTCATCTTCCTTGTCAGCAAGGGTGAGCATAGCACCTTCTCCCATGGAAATTGCTTTTCTGTCCTAAAGCCCCCTTCTGATTCTCAACATATGCATCACAACCCTCCCTGCCTCTAGTCTTCCTGATAATCCTGTGGTGGGTTGTGGCACCAATACAGCTACTTTCTTCCGAAGATTTCTATTTCAATAACTGTAAATATTTTTTTAAAAACCCTGCAGAATACTATATGATGTTCAGTTATATATGTCTTACAGAAGTCTGATGGGCAAGTGCAGTTTGAGCGGTTTTCTCATTCAAAAATCTTGAAAACTGCAACAAGGTCTACAAAAGAAATGTGAACAATTTATAAAGTATCGGTGTGAATATGGTTTAGTCCAGTTTATTAAAGATGAACTAGAACCTAATGACATAGCTTTCATTGTGCACCCTTGTCTTACACCAGAAAAGGTTATGGACACACAAAATACTAAAGACAGCACTGCAGCTCTTTTAACTCAAGTTGCTGATGTTACCACAGAGAAGAGTTTTAGCATCTCTCTTGCAAGAGTGAGAAAGGTCTCATTTTACGCCATAATAAAATGTGTTGTTTTTTTCTGACACCCTTAGAATCAAGGCTTCTTGATGGGCATTACTGAACTTACAGGAGAATAAGCACATGATTTTAAATCTACAAATTTGAAGTTCAGTTCTGTAGTTGCACAATAGCTTTTCAAAGACTATAAATCTCCAGCTCCATAGAGCTGCCCAGACAGTAAAGAAGTTTCAATTATACTACCACAATGTATGTCTGTTACTCAGAAATAGATGCAGACACAAGTCCCTTAAGACTTGTGAGCTAACTCAGCTAGTCCTTTAGCTTAACCATAAAAAATGTACCTATTACTCCAGGGAAGACAGAAGGGTATGTATTTTGGCTTCTGGATGGACTTTCATAACAGTAAACATTACATTTAGTGTGTATAAACAGCTATAGTGGCTGCAAAAAAAAAATACTGTAACACTAGGGCAGGGGAGTAATGCTTGACCTGAATCTCAGTACAAGAAAAGAATTCTCGCCAACAGATCACTTCTGCTCATTCTTTCCCTTTCCTTGGAAACCTGGGAGAGAGGTCATGCTTTGGCTTTTTAGCCCGGATGAAGTCACATATGCAGTAGCTATGGTTGGGGAAAATTCCTAATGTTTTACGAAGATGGTGCTATGTGACCGCAAATCTGAAGGCAGAGCTCAAGGAAGGGCACAGAGGAAGTGGGAAAACAATGGATCTCATCACAGGGAAGATGAAGTACCTGACCTGGAGTGCTGGTACATTTCCAGGAGAGACTGCAAGCAAGCACATTTTGGGGCCTGTTAGTGCAAACCTCTATATTTCCCTTTTTCACTTCTCTTTTATTAACTATGCAAAGGTGATCAATGAATAGTGGAAGAGAGCTTTTAGTAAGGCACTGCATAACTCCTCTTATCTTCCAGGAGGTAGCCTGAAGGAATTCCAGCAGCTTCTTTTTCTGTAGTTATCCTTTCCTTCATACACCCAGGAGAATCAATCCCGCATTAAAAAAAAGCAAAGAAAAAAAGGAGGATTCCTATGAATCTGCCATCCAGACAAATTACTGAGATGACAGATGCAGAAGGAAAGGTTTTCATCTTCCTTTTATAACCTTCACATTGCCTACTATTCAGCTCAGTCACCAAAGCTTTCACTTCTCTCTCACTGTTATCATACTGAGATAATAACTTAATTCAACTTGTACTGTCATGCAAAACTTTTGAGATGTCCTCTGTTAAACAAGAGTACTTGTCTAACTGCAAGCCCTCAAAATCTTTTTGAAGTCACAATCAATGCTTTGTGTAATAAACTGGATGAAAATGGCTCTTTTAACTTCAGAAGTAAAAGAAATGCCAACTTGATGGAGAGTTTTTCTGTTCTCAACATATCTTTTTCTTCCTATTTTCTGATAAGCAACTGTATTAATTTAGTATTCAAAATAAAAGTATCAAACAGCCTCAGTGAAAGCATGTGCCTGTCTCAATCTGAATCAGACCTGACCATGCTTTGCAACCTTAGAACATGCAGTGTCTCTTGTTCTTTTGTTAATATTCTTTTTGTCCATAAATCCTCATTTAAAAAAAAACAAACCAACCAAGGTAGACGGCACCTAAAATCAAGCAGCAGCAGAGAAGCTTCAGAGCTCTCTTCAAAGTATAGGAAAAACAACAAAAAAGAAGAAATAAAATTAAAAGTATTCTTCATAGGAGGTCACCTTACATAAAACTGTAGACAGAAGTCCAGCTCTTCAAGCCTACTTGAAATCACTGTAGCCCTACAACCATCTCTAGAATCACACTCACTTGCACCAGTAGAGGTTTTGGCTACAAAGCAAATCTAAATGGCTTTGCTGTCACTGGAAACCAAACCTACCACAAAATCCTCACTACACAACACATACAGGTATGACAATGGATGATACACTAAGAGACACAATATTCCAAGTCATTTCACCATGCACGTTTTTAGTCAGACTTTTAAAACTGACACGGAGATTTCAAGGGAATTGGAAATTCACCTAGCCCTCTAAAAAAGCACAAGGTATATTTCCTCAGGTTCAGTTCTTGTTCAGGTAAATGCAAGGCCAATTTCAGGTTTTCCTTCTGGCCCTAAGCTAAACTCTGAGTGCCTTTTTCCTCTTCCGTTAGTATTTCCACAGAAAGGCCCACCCTACACACCACCACTAATGCAGATCAAAATGCGAGCTGTCGTTTTCTTGCCTCCTATCACTGCTGAGCATCTCATACACATCAGTACTTGGCTGACATTTCAGCCTTAATGTGCTGCCAGAGGGGAGGTCCTCACAAGGAGCTAACGTGAGAGGATTCAGCACAGAAACAGTCTTTTACACTCACTCACCCCTCCTCACCACCAACAGAGAGTGAAGCTTGAGCAGGCTTCTACATCCAGCCTGAGAAATCCCAGTCTGTAAAGCAGTCATGCTTCTAAACTTCAGCAGCAAGAGCAAGACATTGACCTGGCAATGTGGTTGCAGCAAAGGAAATTATGAACAGATTCTTCCTGGTGGGGGTGGTGGAGTGCTGAGGCAGGAGCCCAGGCAAAATGAGGAATGAGGTTTTCTAACTGCAGCTGGACAAGGAAAGCCTTGCACAACCTTATCCAGCCTGGGAACGGTGAACCCCTGGGGTTGGACTAGAGACCTCCAGAGGTCCCATCCAGCTGAATTACCAGATGTTATCAATCAAAGATTGCATTCAACCTAGTACAGAAGAAAACCCACCAACACATTAAATCAATATGAATGTGTTTTACATATCTTGGCCTCAATATTTATTTGTTTTCAATAGTGTCTAAAAAAACCCCACTGAAAGAGCAGAGCTTTACTACAGTAAATAGTTTGGAAGGGCACCCCATCTTAGGGGTTTTGGCTGCTCTATCAGCTCTTTCCACAGTCCTTTATCCAGGGCTGGCAGTGATAGCTCAGTTTCTTCTTGAATCATATCTACTGGATTTATCGAAACGTTTTTATTATAAACAGTATGCATTGTGCACTTCCGAGCTATTTACAAGCGACAGACCTCTCTTAACACATTCCCTCCTTCACTCCTACCTTCAGTGGGTCGGGTTTCCGGGTTCATCAGGGATTCTGTTCTCCAGCTGATGGCAGAAGAGAGCCGAGCTCAGAACAGAGACAAGCTCAGGGATCTTCCGTTCCTCATTGCAGAGCTTCAGCAGCTTCACAGCATCCTCTGCTGCCAAAGAACAGAATCAGACAAGAAATGAGAACATGGACTATGCCTTCGAGCAAACGTTATCACTTGATACACACAGACACTCCCCCCAAAAATACCCTGCAGTGAAAAGAAACAGATAATGAAGCTCAGATCCATAATAGGGATTAATCTCCACACTTTCCACAGAGCCATCCTTGAAACTGATCTATGCTTGGGGTACTACAGGTGCAAATCAGTCCTGAAATACCAGATCATAGTTTCCAAGGAACAGTCCCATACCAAAGTGCAGTCTTTGCAGGGCTGAGCCCTTTTTGTGCTATGCAGTACCTTTCAACAGCTGGCTCTACACAGACCTTCTGTTTATTTTTCTGAATTCTTACTTTCACAGAATCACAGCTGGGTAGGTTGGAAGGGACCACAGTGGATCATCTGGTCCAACTTCCCTGCTCAAGCAGGGTCATCCCAGAGCACATGGCTTAGGATTGCGTCCAGAAGGTTCTCCAGTGAGGGAGACTCCACATTCTCTCTGGGCATCCTGTTCTACTTCTTGGTCACAGTAAAGAAGTTCTTCCTCCTGTTCAGGTGGACCTTCTTGTGCATCAGTTTCTACTCGATGTCTTCTTGTTCCATTGCTTGGTACCACTGAGCAGAGTCTGGATCCATCCTCCTGGCACCGTCCCTTCAGTTATTCATAGACACTGATGAGGTCCCCTCACAACCATCTCTCCTCCAGACTGAAGAGGCCCAGCTCCCTCAGTCTTTCCTCATAAGAGAGATAGTCCAGTCCCTTAATCACTTTTGTCACCTGTTGCTTCTCCAGCGGGTGTCAGGGTAAAGTCCCCCACCAGAACCAGGGCCTGTGACTGTGAGGCTGCTTCAAGCTGCCTGTAGAAGGCCTCGTCCACTTTCTCCTGCTTGGGTGGCCTGTAGCAGACACCCACATCAGTGTCACCCTTATAAGTCTGCCCTTTAATCCTAACTCATAAGATCTTGAATTGCTTGTTGTCCACCCAGAGGCAGAGCTCAATACATTCCAAGTGTGTCTCACAGAGAGAGCAACTCCACCTTCAACCACCACGCCTTCCTTGTCTGTCTATCCTAATGTAGCCCTTCATGATAACATTGCAGTCATGCAAGCTATCCCAGCACATCTCCATAACTGCAATGAGATCAAAGCCCTTTGAGTGCACACGTCTCTAGCCCCTCCATTATATTAGGAAAGAAAATGTGCTTCAACTTTAGAAATAACAAAGGATGTATAAGCATGTGCCCTCTGAGGTCCATGTGAAATATTCCTTTTGCACTAAACTGGTGGTTCCACAAACAAGTCAGGTTCTAAAAGCTCATTACTGTGAGTACAAAACCAGAAATGCCACATGCAGGAGGGCAATTCCACATGGTTCACAGGACAGCTCAGTAAAACACAATTTTACCCCTATTCAAGTGATGCCTGGCCCTGTACAAGCCATTACTCTGCAACCCCACGTAGTTGCATCAATACCAGGTTATTTGTAAGCAGTATGCAGAGATGTTTTACAGGCACAAGGACAGCACAACCCCCTGTCCCAAAGCCGCACCAGGCGAGGTGTGGCACCTGAGTGCTGCATCCGTCAGTGCCTCTCCCTGTGGCGGCACCCACACGCAACGGGCAGCCCAGATCCAGGGGCACCCAGATTGGAGGGTTATGGGATGCTTGTACTCTTTCACAGCACCCAGCGTGGATGGGCTTTCTTGTACAGACACGTACAAGCCAGCTGTGTGCCAACGGCATCCTGTTTAGAAATAGTGTGGCCAGCAGGACTAGGGAAGTGATTCTTCCTCTGTACTCAGCACTGGTGAGGCCACACCTCAAATACTGTGTCCAGTTTAAGGCTCCCCAGTTCAGGAAGGACACTGAGGTACTGGAGCAGGTCCAAAGAGGAGCAATGGAGCTGGTGAAGGGTCTGGAGCACAAGTCTTACGAGGAGCTGCTGAGGGAGTTGGGGTTGTTCGGCCTGAAGAAAAGGAGGCTCAGGAGTTACCTTATCACTCTTTACAACTACCTAACAGGAGGTTGTAGCCAGGTGGGGACTACTCTGTTCCAGGCAACTAGCGATATGATGAGAGGACATGGCCTTAAGCTGTGCCAGGGGACGTTTAGGTTCACATTAGGAAGAATTTCGTCACAGAAAGGGTGATTAGACATTGGATTGGAACGCCCAAGGAGGTGGTGGAGTCACCGTCCCTGGAGGTGTTTAAAGAAAGACCGGACGTGGCAGTCAGTGCCATGGACTAGCTGACAGTGTAGTGACAGACGCCAGACTGGACTGAATGATCTCAGCGGTGCTTTCCCACCTAATCGATTCCGTGTGCAGACACACGTTCATACCCGGCGCGCCCCCGCCCCNCTGCTCATCATGGAGACGCAGGCGGAGGTGTGTCGCGCCCTGACCGCCTTGGACCCAGGCGCCTCCTTCGCCGTTGACAGCTGGGAAAGGAAGGAAGGTACGGGGGAGCCGCGGGGGAGACCGCGGATACCGGCACCCCGGGCTCGGTCACCCCTCGGTGACCCTGACCTGGAGCCTGGCGTTGGCAGGCGGAGGCGGCATCAGCTGCGTGCTGCAGGATGGCGAGGTCTTCGAGAAGGCGGGTGTGAACGTGTCCGTCGTGTCCGGGCTCCTGTCCGAGGAGGCAGCGCGGCAGATGCGGAGCAGGGGGAAGTCTCTGAAGGCCAAGGACGGTAAGGCATCCAGCGGGCAGTTGGGACAGGGAACCGGGATGTGTTCCCCTGAATATTCCCGTGCAGGTATTCTGAAAGCAACCTGGCCTTTGAGCAGAACATGAGGAAGGCCAGACTGATCAAAGCTCAAAGGTTTTCATTTGTATCAGTGATTGCTAATCAGTAAGCTGGACAGGTGGACTTTCATATCTAAAAAGCCAGGTACGGGAGTGCTTCTCCCTCTTGTCTTGCTGCTATAAGGAATGTTTTGTAGACACCGGTGGTGTCTCAATAATGACGCTGTAGCTCAACAGTGAAACAGTGCAGGAATTATGTACCAAAGAGGTGGAGGGAGAAAACCAACACCACCTGAAGGCTAAAGAGGACGCAATGCACGTTTGTGTAGCAAAGGGTAATTGTGAGGACTGGGGGTGGTAGAAAGCCTTAGCAGTGCCTTATGTTTTAAGTGGTCTTCATTTAGTGGGTTCTCCAAAGTATTGCCACATTTTAGAACAAATACCAAAGAGTTTAGTTAGGTGCACAGAAGTGTATGGATGAGAAGTAAATTGCCCAGTGATTAATAATTATGGTGGCCCAACATGAGACATTTTCCTGTCGTGGCTCGGAGCCTAAGGGAAAATAGTGATGTTCCTTAAATGATAACAAATAAAGTTTATTGAAAAACTGAAGGGCTTTCTCTGTGCATCTTCTTATCTAGGGAAGCTGCCTTTTTGCGCCATGGGTGTGAGCTCTGTTATCCATCCAAAGAACCCTCATGTTCCAACCATGCACTTCAACTACAGATACTTTGAAATTGAAGAAGCAGACGGTAAGGATTATAATCCAATGAGGAATGTATGAAATGTGTGACTCCACATGAAAGAAGTGTGAATGCTTGGCTGGGGTAAGAGATCAAGAACCAGTGCAGGTTTGCTTCCAGCTGTGCCAAGAGTCACCAGCCCATCTTGTGAAACTGCCATCCTATAGTCAGGGTCATTGGTCCAAAATGGTTTTCACTCCTTTGAAGTTTCATCTTTACCTGAAGTCACTGATCATCACGCTACCTTGTAATCAAATCTTTCACTGCTGAAGTTTAGGGACACCACTAAAAAATGATTTTGTTTTGTATTGTAAAAGTAGTTGTTAGTTCTTGATGAACCACTAGCAACATGTTGCTGTTCAGAAGTTTGAAAGAAAAATGTTGCTGCTTGCCTCTGCTCTAGGAACTAAACAGTGGTGGTTTGGTGGTGGGACTGACCTCACTCCAACTTACCTGAATGAAGAGGATGCCGTTCATTTTCACAAGACTCTGAAAGAAGCCTGTGACAAGCATGATCCGAAGCTGTATCCCAAGTACAAGAAATGGTACGTGGGAGGAGATGTGCTTGGGGGGAGCAGAAAGCAGCACTGGATGTTGGCAGTTAAGTGTATCCTAGGAACTGTAGGTTCTGCTGCCTTTTGAAGTGTATCAGAAGGCCCTTAATGAAAATCAGAAGTGTACTGGGACAAAATGTTGTCTAAAAAAATATCTTATTTACAGAACCGTGGATTTTTCAAATCAGAGGGCTAACAACTAGGATCGTAAGTCTATAACCCAGAGAAAAACCAAGCTGACTCTTCAAGATTTTGTTGCAGTAGGCAGCTTAAAATTCCTTTTAGCCTCTGGTGTTAAACTAGGACAAGACTTCTGCCCCATGGACTTGCACAAATTCTGTTTACAGTGAACTCATGGTAAATGTGCATGATTCAGTATGAGCTCTTGGCCCATCATTGCAGTTCTGAAAATCCCACTTTTGTTTTTCTGCCTTCAGTCTGGCCTTCACGGACTTTTATTTTTCTTTTTTTTTTCCTAGTTTCCAGGTAAGTAAAGGACCATGTCCTTAATGTAGAAGCTTCATAATTTGATGAAGCTGTGTTTTTTTTCCCTGGTGACACATTCACTGGGAGTTGAACAGCTTATTTTCTAAGATGCGAACTTTGAATGTCCTTCTTGAGCTGAGAGATACAAGTGACGGGATCCTCCAGTATTAAGTAGGAACTTGCTGCTCTGTGTCTGATAATCCTATCTGCCACAAGCTGTGCATGCAGGAAGGTGGGGGTACCCTTTTGTAAGCTACTAGGTCTTGTCTGAGGACAGGAGATAAAGTGGGTGTTATAGTTTGGGTGGAAACCACTTAGTAGAGAGACACATCTTAGAGCCTTGAGATTACAGTCTTGTTCTCTAAGGATTTTTTGCATGGTAGTTTAGAGAATCTGCCTTAATGGTCAGGTTCTTTGCAGCCTAAGTAGGCTAGCAATGCCAGCTGCAGGGGGTAGGAGACTTTTCCCCACTTTTCTAAAAGATAAAAGTTATTACATTTACCACATTGTCTACCTGATCTAGGTTTAAGATTTTTGTCAGGCTTGTTCTCTTTTATGTTTCTGACTCAGCATTTTTTCTTAACTCTTCCTGCTATCATAAAATAAAAACCACTGATCATCCCAGTGAATAAAAAAATAGCATAGGTTATCTGTTCCATCTCCATGTCTCTCTTGTTATGGCCATGCCATATATAATGTTTAAGAATGATTGTGGATATATGGAAGACTGGTCCTGTATGGAAAACTAGTCCTAAAGGAAGGCAAGGTTTTCTTGATGTTAATGGTTTCTGCTTCTTATTTCCCTTTGCTTTCTTCTCCATGTGAAGACTTGCATACCCAAGGAAGGAATTATAAGCAAGATAGGGTTAAGTCAGTTAAGTGATTTTGCAACTAAATATAAAAGAGATTAATTGCTTTCCTATTGTAGGATAAGATGCCCTTACTCATTTATAAACTTAAACATGAGTCATGAAAAGCCACTGCTATAATGACTCAATCTTCCAAGTTTTAACTATTAAAAAGCCTTTTTCCAAGAAAGGGTACCATGACAGTTGCTTTCTTATCTGGTCTTGGCACCTTAGATTACTTTTGTTTTGATGAAGAAAATTCTTTTACTTGAATGGCAAAGAGAATAAAGTGATTCTCTTTCAAGTTTGAGTTCTATGAAAGCTGTCCAAATAATTTGGGAAGTACATATAATGCTGGGAATGAAATCTATCAAGAGCCCTAAGTTTTGAAAGTTTTGAAACTTTTGAAATCAGATGTCCCTGTTCCGAGTAGGTAGAGGATATGGATTGGATCAATCCACATGGACGCATCTGCCATGGTGTTCAGTGACTGTGTGGTGATGTGTAGCTTTACAGAGACCATTTCATCAGCGCTTTTACTGCAAGTGACACAGGAGTGCTTTCCAGGTGGTGCTGCACCATCCTGGTTCTTGGAGGTCAGTGAAGCAGTGGGGCACCCAGCCCTGCAGGAACTGACTTGTGGTCAGTATTTCACTGGTGCTGTCCTGCACCATGCAGCTGTCTGGAGTTCTGTTCTGTCTTTGAATACTGTGGACCATATTAGTAATCATCTGATGCTTCTTTTAGGTGTGATGACTACTTCTATATCAAACACCGTGGCGAGCGAAGAGGGATTGGAGGCATATTCTTTGACGATATGGACTCTCCCTCCAAGGAGGAAGTATTCCAGTTTGTAAAGAGTTGTGCCAAAGCTGTTGTGCCTTGTTACATTCCCATTGTGAAAAAGCACTGCCATGACTCCTTCACACCAGAGGAAAAGCTATGGCAACAGCTTCGGAGAGGACGGTGAGTACTGAAGGAACAAAAGTATACACCGGACATGGACTATGCTGGCAAGAAAAAATACGAGCTAGTTCTTTATGGTTACAGGTTTATGTCCTGTTGTGTGGGCCAAAAAAGCTCACCAAGAATTTCAGCATTTTTGTGCATAGAACTAATTCTGAAATCCAACGCTAGTTTGCTAAAGAGGGTGCAAAGAAGGCATTTCCCACTCTCCCATGTTGCAACACAAGCAGCCCAGCCAAAATGCCACAGTTTCTTTCCAACTCCTTCAGAAATCAAGGGAAGCTTCTGCTTTTTAACAGCCAAAGGGGTGGGGTGTGGGTGTGCTTGGTGTCCTGAATCCTGCCCTCTCCTGCAGCCCAGAGGTAATGGATACAGGGCTGCCCTGTCACATGAGGAGCTAAGGGTGAGGGAATGGTACTTCCTATTCAGTAATAAAGCAAAACCCCAGAAAGTCAGGAAATAACTGTACTTGAGTACTTTCAGCTCCTTACATACATATTTATTCCGTCTGATCTTGGCATTGAAATTCCTGTAAAGGAATTAAGGATTCCTGTAAAGGAATACAGAGGGTTGGATTTTTTTATTCTGGCATGGTCCAAGGTTACTGTAAAAGACTTTGGAGGATGCTTGTTAATGTGACCAACTGTTAATGCTGCAAAAGCTTAAGTACACTGGTCAATACAGTTGTACTCTGTTCTCCACGTCCTGTGATTGTGTGAGCATATGGAGAAATGAGATTACATGTGCTTTGTGCTTAACTAGAGTCTTTAGTTTCTGTCTGTACTGCAGAGAAATCTGTGAGACTGGCATGGAAAAAGTGTAAGCACTCAAGTTCAGATCACTGGCTTGCAGCTGTTGGTCAGATAAGCAAGTGTCCTTAATCTGGTGGGACTGTTCCTGGAACACTGGGCTTTCAGGATCCAGTCTGTTGATGGGATTTAGCAAACCTGCAAAGTTTAAAAGGGGGAGTAGCTTTTCTGAGTTGCAGCCAGGACCAGCTCTTGAGGCTTGCCTATTTCCCTGGGTCTGTTCACAGGTTATTGGGCTATGTAAAGCTTTCCATTTCTGCAAATGGATAAGAGCTTTTCCCTTCCTGTATCTTTAAGTGCAAACACCTCTGCACTGGCTATTAAGATAATCCCTGATGAATTGTCACAGTTCTGTTCCTATGCTGGGAACAGAACATTGTATATTTAATCACTTACAAGTCCCAGCCAGCACTGTGAAGCGATCTGACTTCTGCTGCTTTCCAGATCTCCCCAAGAAACAGAAAATACTTTTCTGACCTTGTTGCTTATGTGTCCTTCAGCACGGAGGACTGCACAGTAGAATTTTTCCTCTGGTTATTTTCAGTACCTTTCAGGCCCCTCTTCTTGTCTGACACCCCCACAAAGAAGAGAATAACCAAGGTAGGTGTGGTGTCGAGCTTTCCAGCAGGGCTGAGGCCTGGGAGAAGTATAGTACAGCATAGGAGCCTGCAGAATGCTCTCCTTTGAACAGTTTGTCTGCTCTAGTCTTGTAGCTGAGGTCACTTTTCCCTGAGCTCTGTGGATTGACAAGGTCACACCTGCATTCCTATGCAGAGGATGCTAAAGAACAGTTAACCCCAACACAGCAGAAAGACAAGCTGATTTTGTTTGAGGTCTGCCAGTTGAAGAAACACTACCAACTTCTGCTAATAAACTTGGTTTTTTTCCTGTTGCATCTCTTCATTCCCACAGGTATGTAGAGTTCAACTTGGTTTATGACAGAGGTACAAAGTTTGGCCTCCTGACACCAGGATCAAGAATCGAAAGCATCCTTATGTCTCTGCCACTGACTGCAAGGTAAGGATGTAGTTACGTGGGGTTGCAGTAGGCACTGTTCTTAGTAAAATACTTCATAGCATTAAATCCAAGGTCTCTCCTGGAGTCCAGTCTCTTAACAGTGGCGAGTTCATGCCTGATACAAGAACTGGACAAGTACAGTTCTCTATTCTGCAAATGCAGATGCTTCTCTGGTCTGCTGCACTCATCTGGTTGCCAGTAGTGTGGTGTAGAGATTTTCTGGAAAAAAACCCCATGGTTTTTGTGCTTAGTTCCTCTTGATAGATTTCTTCTCCTCGCTTCATGGGTTTTTGTTTAGTAGCTCTTAGAAACCATGAGAGCTTCTGGCAGTCCTGATAAATGTGTGGCAAGGAGGTCCACAGTTTAACTGTGTGTTGCATGGAAAAGTGGTTTTTGTTTTCTACTTGAACCTGATGACTTAATCTGACTTTTCACTGAGTAACATGATTTTCTTCCTGTTAATTTTCTCCATAACAATTTTTATTTTACAGGCTTCTGGGGTTTTTTCATTGTCTATTTTCCAGGCTGACAAGTCCTGCTCTTTTTAGTCTTTGTGCAGTTGCTGTTTCATACTTGGGCCACTTTCTCTAGGCTTAAGTTTTCTGTGCCTTTTCTGAACTGGGGATAAGGAATAGACAATGTAGGCTGCATATTTGTATCCAAGATGCAGATGTGCTGCTGACTCATACAGTGGCATAATGATGTTTTAATTCATTGTTCTTTCATAGTCCTAATATTCTGTTTTCTGGTTTTGACTGCTTTTCAGCATTAAGCTGGCTTTTTCATAGAACTGTTACAATGCCAAGGTCTTTCCTGGGCAATAAAATTTAACTCAATCTGTATGCACGTTTTTTCTGTGTCCATCACTTCACATCAATCAACAGTGCATTTCACCTGCCATTTTATTGCTCAGTTGCTTGGCTCAATACTGTTTTAACTGCCCTTTTAGGTTTTAACCCATCTTGCTTAATCTTGCAACACCAGCAAACTCTGTTATTTACTGTTTATTCCCACTTTCAGGTTGCTTTTGGTTATGCTGAGTAGTACAGACCCTATGATGAATTCCAAAAAGTTCACTAGTGACCTCCCTCTGCTAGGAAAACTGTCTGCTACCCCGTAACCATGAAGGCAGTGCTGTTCTCACCGTATACCTTCATCCCACTGACACCACCAAATGTGTCCCTGACGTGGTGGTGTAGCATGCTCCTATGTTTTGATTTCATTCCTGGGATTGTCTGGGTTTGCTCTTTTTCATCCATCTTGCATCTTTTTCCATCTTCACTTCACAGCATGAATGGGTCATTCCTAGGGGAAGAATGGAAAGAGGATGTACCCATGTCTTGGTGACTGCTGACACTTTCCGTTCTTTGTTGTGCCTCTTTCAATTGCCTTTTCAATGAAAAAAAGGGATCTTTCACCACCTTTGTTTTTAAAACGAAGATTCAACAAAGACTTGTAGAGCTTCTAGTTCAGATTCTGGAAAAAGGTCTTGTGTTCTCACTCTCAAAATTCTGTGGGTTCCTTTTCTTATTCATCTTCCTTGTGATACTAGTGTGTTGCCAAGAGACTGCTAAAAGATTTTTGCAAATAAAACCTGCATGCTTTGTGGAGAATGGGGCACTGCTCTTTCGTTTTTTCTTGTTCTTCCAGCCTTTTCAGAAGTTGGTAAAAGATGAAGCTAACATTTCTCCCCTCTCCTCCGGTGTTGTTATTATTTGTTTTTACTGAACAAATGAACTTGTGATTTGTAACCATATCTGTCATCTGAGCCAAGAGTATCAACTGTGTATGTAGCTTTGCATCCTTAGAAAAGGCAACTCCAGTCCAAACAGAGCCTGGTGCAGAAGAAGGGGCTGCCAGCTGGACTGAGTGAGTTTCCCGTCTCCTTGCAGGTGGGAGTACATGCACACCCCACTAGAGAGCTCCAAAGAAGCGGAAATCTTGGAGGTTCTGCGGAATCCCAAAGACTGGGTGCACTGACACGGATCATGAAGGAAGATGGATTGCTTGCACTGAGCCATTCTGAGAGAACAGGAATGCCTGCAAACCAGCCCATTCAAACTGCTGTTGCGTGGTGTTTCGGTGTGTCTATTTATACTCTTACCTCATGCCTTAATTATGCTGTAGACTTGTTAGAACTTGCAAATGTGTGAATCATTCTTTTAGATTGATGGGCTAACGTTGTCACCCCCTGTTGCTGTTGCCTTGTGAAGGACTAGTGAAGGCCTCACAGGGCTACTCTGCATGCTTTAGAACTTCCTCAACTGATTTGGTTGACTGCAAAATGGCAAACTACTGTGATGTGTTCAGGGAAATGAAAGCATTATCTGTGCCTAAATAGCACTGCTTACCCTTATAAAATGTTGGGATGCTTAAAAACGTTTTTTAAAAGAATAAAGGGAATATTTGATATGATTTTAAACCTTTAAACTGTGCTTTCAGGAAGCTGTGGAAAAGGTGGTACTTAATCGCATGTATTTTGGTGCTGTCCTATTGATTGTAGCGGGGTGGAAATGGTTTAAGATGTGCTGCAGCAGCATGACTTGGCTGCTCAGTATCTGGGAGAATGTGGGTTGAGGTCCCACTGTTACCTCATGGGAACAGAAGGGTGGCTCTCCGTTCGAGGAGAAAATCAGCATTGAGCATCTGTGCTGTGATCACGACAGCAGGACAATGCTGCTCAGGCCAGCTCCATTGCCAAGGAGGTCGGTGGTGGATCAGGACGCTGCTGGGTATTGACCTAAGGCATCCACCTATCCCTTCACGCTGCTCCCGGCTTTGGACTGATTGTCGTGTCTCCCAGCACGAACCTCGTTGAGGGCCCGGTAGGGAAAAACAAATGGGGGGTGGGTTCCATTTCCCCCTGTCTCGAGGGGAAAAAAAGATCCTAATCTGCCTCCCCGTCGGGGAATCGAACCCCGGTCTCCCGCGTGACAGGCGGGGATACTAACCACTATACTAACGAGGAGTGAGATGATGAACTGTGCCTCCTCGCCTGCAGTTGTACCACCTCACCTGCCACGGGTTCCAGGCGTGCAGCTGACGGCGGGCCTGGCCCCGTGCCCGGGCAGCGTGAGGAGAGGCGCCGGCCCGGCTCGCTCTCGCTGTCCCCCCATGACCGCCCACGACAAGCTTCCTGCTGGGGGGTACCGCGTTCCTTTCCGTGTTATGCCTCCGTCCCTAAAACAAAATTAGGTGATATTCTGCTAAGTCAGTGATCTCCTCGCCTGCAAGGCAAAAAAAATCCCGCGAAACTGGCCCGTACGGGGATCGAACCCGCGACCTTGGCGTTATTAGCACCACGCTCTAACCAACTGAGCTAACCGGCCAATTTACACATGCCCCTCCAAGTACAAGTACCTGAGGCGGTTCCAAGGACGTGCCGCGGGTGTGCCTGCTGCCGAGTGCCCATCTGCAGCATTACCGGATCGCTCTTTTTAGGCACTGCCTCGGCTGGTTGTTTCATGGAGCCGTGGCAGAGCAGCAAGGGCACTAGCCGGGGTGACGAGCATTCCTAAAAAACTGAGACCTTCAAACCTTTCGTTTTTCTCTTCCTGCTCCCTCCTCCGGTGCGCGGGCGGCAGTTACCGACGGCACGGAGCGGCTCGGCAGGCCTGCACCGCGCACACGGACGCGTACGTCCCGCCGGGGCAGCAGCACCACCGAAACGATACGCCACGCTTCGGAGGAGTTCTTCCCGACCATTCCCTCTCTCCCTTCTTCCGGCCACGCCGCGGACGGGGGTGTGGTAGGAGGAGGATGAAGCCGGAGCACTCCCCAGCGATAAAAAGCATTGCCGCCTCCCCGTCGGGGAATCGAACCCCGGTCTCCCGCGTGACAGGCGGGGATACTAACCACTATACTAACGAGGAACGAGGCAAAAAAAAGCTCCCCCTACGCCGACCCCCAAGAACCACCTGTGGGACCCCCCCCGCCTGCCCCTGGCGCCGCCGCTGCTCCCGGCACTGGGACACAGGAAAGGGAACCCTTCCCCCGGTGATAGGTCATTTGGATCACTCGTGAAATCAAGGCATTGATTTAAAAATGCAGAAAATATTTCAGAATTAAATACCTCTGAGTCAGTGAAAAAGTTGTAGAGGAAGAGGACATAATGAAATTCCCAGCCCTTCCCTTCACAAACCGTCAGTATGAGTGCTAAGTTGAGCTCCTCTCCTTTGTTGTTTCATTTCCCACTAACACGACCTATCATTAAATACATCAATAAAAAACATACTAGGAAGCTAAAAATAAGGTAATATCTGCATAGAGAAGCATATATAACTGTATCATGACAATACAAGAGCTTCCTCAAACCCAGGCAACATTTAACACAGACATTCCCACATGCCACAAAAAAGATCCCAAAGCTGCCACTAAAGCAATGACCAATACAGGGTGTGAGGAGACAGTCACAGATCATGCGTAAGAAAATACGGAGTTAAAAAGGAAAAGGACAGGAGACATCTGATTGTAGAAGAGCAGAAAAACCCACATGTGCATGAAGAAAAAAGAAGCAGAAAGCCCCACAATAAAGAATTCTAAATTGAAAAAGCATCATTTACCAGTGACATGTTGAGCCTTAAAAAAAAGTGGGCTGTTCACAAAAAATAATTACATGATTAGCTGCAGAACTGGAAGAATCTGCAAAAAGACATATACCTAAAAAGGCAACCCTGACATGGTCTAAATTCAACAGGTGCTGTTTTCCTTTCCTTAAGCATCACCCTTCAATCACTAACACTGTGGGACTCCAAGACTGTAGGTTTTCCTCCATCAAAGAGAACACAGTCCTCAGGAAGTCGATCAAAAGATTCCAGTAAACAGAATCACCCCAGATATGAGATGAAGAGTGCCTGTTTTAAGTAGAATATGGATTTCAAACTGTCTCATGCTTTCTCAAAAACACACTTCTAATGGATTTTGTTAGAGTTTTGAGATCAAGAAGCGTCACAACAAAGACAACAGAGAGAGGCTGTAAAGTCACTTTGTGTTTCTGCTATTTTGAGTAGACCTCATCTCACTGTAAAATAATTTCAGAGCCACTGGGATAAGACCTTTTCCAGAGCAGGAGATTGCTCAGTAAAGAAAGAACCACAAATTTGTGTGCCAGGAGCCAGAAGCTACAATGCAACTGCAATGAAACGCAGTGTCTTTCTGCAAGACAAGGAATTGCAGCTCTAACTCATTTTACTACCAGCCCTGATCCTTTTTTTTTTTAAGGTTATCTCTAATTTATTGATCACTCAGTCCTTTAAAATACCATTTTGTAAGAAAATTATGAAATGCTATTTCACTATTGCAAGAAACACAGATGCTTTTGCTCCTATAATATATAGCTATTGTGTCATTACAGTTCAAAATACATTTCCAAATACATTTCCCAGTCTTTCAGGATAAGAAGGATGCCTAGGGAGAAATTTATATTATTTTTTCTTTCTGGAGTAAGAAATAAGTAATTGTTTTCCCAACTGTTGCATCAGGAATGTACAGGTGAAAGGTGGTGAATTTTTCATGACAGATGTTTGTTTAAATGCAATACTTAGAACTATATGTTTGAAACACGCGTTTCCTTTTGCCTTCCCCGATGAGTCAAATTTAATACTTTCAACATCTTTCCTTTCCCAGGAAAAACAACTGAGAGGAAAGCTAATGTCTTTACAAACACTTCGATGGGTGAAGGTATGGGCGTTAACGTCTTTGAAATTGGCCTTAATGTCGCTACTGTTATATATATATATATATGCTTAATTCGTGCCTATAAGGTTTATATCTGTCTAATATTAAATGCATGTATGGGATATGCCTGTTTAGAAATCCAAACT
>VXAD01012523.1:409907-440832 GCA_013399195.1 Dicrurus megarhynchus
GCGACCTTGGCGTTATTAGCACCACGCTCTAACCAACTGAGCTAACCGGCCCGTCTGGTGGGAGCTCTTCCAGCACTGCAGGTGTGGGACTGCAGCCAGGGTGGTGCTGACCACGATCCGCGCGGCCGCTGCGGCGCCGATCCGCGGCGGCATCGCCGGCGCCGAACGGATGCGCAAACGCGTGGGCACCACGCAGGGCCCTGGCGCACCTCTCTCCTCCGCTCGCCCACCCACGCAGGGCCCTGGCGCACCTCTCTCCTTCGCTCGCCCATCCGCGGCGGCGCAGGCATGGCGGCCCCTGCGCGTCTACCCGCGTTTGGCGGGGCCGCGAGGCAAAACAGCACCGCACGGGGCGCGGGCAGAGAAGAGAAAAAAAGGATGTCAGGAGTGGGATTCGAACCCACGCCTCCAGGGGAGACTGCGACCTGAACGCAGCGCCTTAGACCGCTCGGCCATCCTGACCGCTGGGCACGCTTCCCGGCCGGCCCGATTCGGCTCTGCCGCATGCCGGAGTGCCCCAGACACACCCAACGTGCGCGTTCTGGTTCTAGCACGTGAATAGAAGTGACTGGGGCAGGGCGGTACCAGGGCAGGACAGCAGCCCCGCTGCCCCTTACAGCCTCCACGCTGAAACACCGCTGTTCTGGCACAGCCTCAGTGACCGCAGGTGAAGGCTACTCTCAACCCTCCACCAGAGAACCAAGAATTTTGTGTTGCAAAGACCTGCTTACGCCTGGACTGACATTATTTAGAGTTTTGCTCAGTTCTGTAGATAACTGTGCAAACTGAAGTCACACACCACTTATTTATTATTCCTTTAAAATAATTTGACTTTGAATGCCAAACTCACACATTCACATCACACTGTAGCAGGAATTTGCGAGTTCATGAGATAGCAGCTAGAGGTAGATGCTAGACCTTCAGAATTTCCTAAACACTAATACTCAGAAAAAACCCCAACAATTGGGAACTCAGGTTGTTTCATAGAAACATAACAGAAATCTACTTTCCTGCTTCAGTATGGATTTTGAGCAGGGTACAAAAATGGTTCTTCACTTAAACAGAAAAAGTCCTCAAGAACAAAGGAGAAAGTAAAGCGTTCTTCTAAGTCCTTCCTTACTTTTGTTACTTAAAATTCTAAAGCTTATATAGTGTTCTTATAGCCCAATTTATTTTCTTTCTTCATGTCCATCCAACCGCACCACTCAACCTCTGAACTTTCCCACCTCATGTTTGTCTCCCTTGTTCTTGTTTCACTTATGCCTGTGCATCTCCTGTCCTGAAAAGGAAAGTTGTCTAACTAGAAGGCATTCATATAAAACCAAGAAACAAGCACATTTTTGTTGTAAAACAATAGCTTAACTTATAACTGTATTAACCTTTGGATACACAATCAAATATCAGTATTGAAACAAATTCTTAAAAAGTTGGTAATTTTCCAGAACAGTTATAAAAATGTAGTTGTTTGTTCAAAATAAATGACCACCTCAAAACAGAAGTCTTAATGTTGAAGTCTGCACAGTTACTTGTAGGTATAAATTACTTTCTGCTGGGTATTGCAAAAGATAATTAGATGCCAAAGAGAATTTTGAGGTCAGCCAGAGTGAGTTTTGTGAAGGTCTCTCCTTTGCCTGACAGAACTTGCTGGGCAAGACCTTTCTTCCTCTTCTGGAGTTGCAGGATCTTTTCTTCTACTGTTCCTTCACAGACAAACCTAAAAAAAAAAAATTTAAATCAAAAGACAAAAAGCCACACCATCTCAAGTGCTACAAAAACGTGTCAGTGTTATAAAAACACTTCCCTAGTAAATTTTGAAAGATTCATCTTACTTAGAAATTAATAATTCGCAAATGATGTGACTGACAAAACACACCTCTGAACAGAAACCAACTGTCCTCATATCCAACTATGATAACATTTCAAATATAAGTCTGATGCTCTTCAGGCCTCAACTCTGGTCATCTAAAATAACAGTAATTCTGTGACAAAATCTTGTAAAGAATGATTGCTTGATAACTGATGGCACTTATTACACCAAAAACACTGGTACCCAAAATAGCATTAAGTTAATCTTTTAAGTACTTAGTTACAGATGCTTTTTCTAAAAGTCAACTTTGCCACTTATTAGAATATCCACTCAATTAAGAGAGATGGTTTGGTGCCCAAACCATTTTAAGGAATGAATAGAACATTCCCACTAATCTACAGGCTGAAAAACAAGAAACCCCTGCTAGCTGTCAGGACAGCAACATGCATGCAAGTGCCACACAGAACACATGAAAACATTTTTATGTCAGTGCCCAAACCTCAATGCCACTGTCAGACCTTGTGTCTAGCTCTAAGAAACCAAGGACTTGTCTCACTGACTCAAGCCAGACACTATAAAAGGAGCAGCTCCTCATTCTGCTAAGTAAAATGCTGACCTGTGTATCACAACATCCTTCTGCTGCCCAACACGGTAAATGCGGTCACATGCTTGATCCTCCAGAGCAGGATTCCTGCAAGGTAAAAAGAGAAAAAAAAGAGTTGCCTCATTTTCCTGCCTCCAGGGAATTCTGTTTTCTTCCTCTGTAGAACTAAAACTGCTCCCAGACTACCTTAGGTTTACCAGCTTGATGGCCAGCATTCACCCTGACTGCATTTCCCTTTGCCCTAGGTAGAAGTATTCTACAACTTCACACAAAGCCAACTGCATGACTGAGACCACCAGTCCATGTAGCCCCAAGTCTGGCCAACAGCTGGTACTCAGAGAAAGCTGAGTAGCTGGTGAGGAAAGAGAGTGATGCAGAAAGGCAACCCCAGTGAAAGAAGCCATCACTCCAGAATATTTACGTAAGAAATGGGTCCATTTGACAAAGTTACAGGGAATGCTTGTTGGTGTAACTTCCATATTGTAGAAGCATCTCCTTAATGCTACTACTCAGCAGCTGGTTTTGGATGAGGCACATTAGTTTGCTTTGTTAAGTTCTCATGCGTAGCATTTAGTTGAAAAAACCTCCGATTCTGACTTTGATGAGACAACACAAATATCAGGAGCTCTCTGTCACACTCTGTTTTCATATGTAAAACCCAAAGGTACTCTAGCTATGTCCAGTTACTGACTATGCTCAACACAATCGATTTGTTTCAAGTCCAACTGCCTGTAGGCATTACTGCACCGTATCTATTACTGCAAGAAATTAAGATAGGGACTGCCAAGTCCCCAGTAGCCTTTTGTGATACAGAGCTGCATTCCTGCTTCTTTGGATTGCTGTTATGCTATATTTTTTCTTGCCCCTACAGCACTGTATTTCATGGCACTAAGCACTGGACTGACAAATCAGTGTCTTGGATGAAGGCTGTAGAAAAAACACTTTTCCACAACTAACCATTAGCCCCTACTATAAGCTAAACACTTCCCTCCTAACCCAGTTGCATTAGACATCACAATACAAGCAATGAGAAAGCAAGCAGCATGCCCTAAATATCCTCTCCAAGATGGAATTTGTATTTCCCCTTACCAGTGCATGTCAAGGAGAAAGAGATGGTTTCCTCCAGTCAAGTTCAGGCCAACACCTCCAGCCAGCAACGAGACCAACATTACCTTCAAAGGCCAAAAGAGAGTTAAGGAACCAGTTTACAGTCATGAAATCAGACATCACAGCTGCTTATAGCAGTGCTAGGAACTGTTTCCCTGCCCTGACTGCATACCTGAGGCCCTTTGGGATTGTTATTGAACTCTTCTACCACATCCATCCTCTGTTTGGGATTGACAGAGCCGTCCACTGTGGCGTATTTCAGCCCCAGGCGCTGCAGGTGCACAGCCACAACCTTGAGCATGCTCGTCCACTGAGAGACAACCACGCTGGAGAGAGAACAGGGAGTTCACAACCAGCTCTCTATGTACTGGAACAGTTTGGTCATTGCAGTGTCTCAGCCAAGGGGCTACAACAATTCAGGCAGCCTTCCCCACTGCAAACTGGAGCCCCTTCCCAATTCAGAAATAGAGGCACCTGTAGGTGTAGTGGTAGAACCTGCTGTGGAAGGCTAATGCCCAATAAACTTCACATAAATTAAGTGTGTAACTTTCACTTCTATTTTTGGATTTTACATTTCCACCTCCTGACCACAATGCTGAGTCACAACACTGAGCTTTTTCTGCAAAACATAAAAATCAATAGCAACACCAAATTTAGATTCCCCATAGCCTCTCACTCCCCAATTTCTTGGACTAAACAGTTTGTGAGGCAATAATTTGATAGTTTCTTGAAAGTGAACGAAAGCAATGTTGGTTCTCCCATTATTATGAAGGGAATGCTTTTTTTGGAAAAGACTGGAAAAAAGCTTTCTACAAGTCTTCTGATCAATGCATTCCTTTATCTCTAACAGGTTCAGTTTTAATCTCTACTTTAGTCCTCCACTTTTTTGGGGTTGTGGGTTGGGCAAATATTTCTCATCACAACCAAATTATTCCCAATCCTGTTTCTGGAGAATAGTCTTCCTGGGCCTCAAGGATTTCTCACACATTCCCTTATGTTTACAGTTACTTGTATGCTAAACTCCCCTCTTTTGTCTTAGATTTTTTTTCCCTCAACGCTTGTGTTCAACTACTGCAGTACTGTCACCATTTTACCATTATGAGTTTCGTATTCAATTATTTTAAACTGTTTCTGCTGTTGTCAAGAAACAGCGTGCTTCTCTCCATCAACATGACTAAAGAAAAGGACATACTTGCTAACCTTTTCTGAGGCTCTGAGTGACTCTGAATAGTTTTCAATTCGGCCAAGAGTTGAGCTATCTGAAGGAAAAAAAATCCATAACATTAGTCTGTTTGCTCTCATAATTCAGCTCATGCTTGGATATTCTTCATTAAAGTAGAAAGTGATTAAAACAGCTTTTCAACTGGAATTTCTTTTGTGGTTAGAGTTTGAGGAGATTTTAATAGTCATTGGTAAGAACACTCCTACCACAGAAAACAGGGTCAGGACATCAAATCATACAAGCCTGTCTTACAGATTCCAACCTTCCTATGAGAAGTTACTGCAACCTCTCCTCTTGTTGCCATCCCTTTTTTCCAGCTCTTCACAAGCAGCATGGTCTCACATGCAAGCTCTTCTGAACTTCTGTGAATCTGCTGTTTAAGATTTTCACTTACAGTTTTTCAGCAGTCACATTCTCACAGCTTTATTAGAAGTACCCTGTAACACCTGAGAAATCGGAGCCTTCCCAGAAGGGGTTCAGCAGGCTATCAACCTACTCATCTGATTTCATCTAAATTGGACACGTAGCCTGATCTGCAATTACCAAGGTGTGACAATTCATGAGCCATGTAAGAGGCAAAGTGCTGAAATCCAAGCCTCTCAAGGAAGGTTAAGAATGCCACAACCAGAATACCTTGGTGCTCTCCCTTGTGATTTCAAAGATGTCTGTTTGAAAAGCTGTGCCATTGAGGTAGACTGTTGATTTGGAATCAGAAGTCTGGAGCTCAGAGAGTGTCAAAGCACCAAGTTGTTCCTCAATGGAGAGTGCAAGGCCTTCACTGTTCAAATTAACTTGATCCAGAGCCTGTGGAAAGCAAGCAATATAATTAGGGATCACAGTCAAGCCTGAGATCAAATTCAATACTGATCCAGCCAGCACCATACCTGCTGAGGACACTGGGTTTGAAGGATGCAATGCAGTATGAAGACAGAACAATTAAGAAACACTACTGGATCAGACAACAGTCCCTTTGGACCTTTATTCTGCCCCAAAAGGAGCAGTGTATGGAAAGCATGTGATCTTAGCTATTTCCTCTGGTCCAGTCTCCTCAGACCCCCCCATAGCATTTAACATCTGCAGGATTACAGATGTTAGAACATAAATTCCTGCCTGTTCCCCTAACAGCTGAACTTCTCCACAGCTACTTTATGTGACAGAGCCAAGAACTCCTGAAAGATTAGTCTGCTTCCTGCAAGGCAATCTCAAAGCACTTACAGAGCTCTCCAACACGCGAGCCCTTGAAACAGGCTACACCTGTGCACTTTTCAAGGCTAGGTTAAGATTAAGACTTCTTTACCATTAAAATTCTAGTTCCCTTTTTATCTGATTAAAAGTATTTCTAGAGACACAGCTGCCCATGTAAGTCATGCTGGGGAACTCTTCAATAGAAGGTAAGCCCATCTAAAACATCTTGGGCTTTAAAACACAGAGTCCTAAAATTGACTCTGTTCATAGTCCCATAGCTAAGAGAAGCAAAGGTGTTACCAAGTCTGTTAACTTACATAAACACTTACAAAATCCCCACAGAACCCCTCACACCACTACAACACAATGCGATTACCACTTTCAGTAAGGAGAGATGGCAGCAGCACTGACGGAGCCTCAAGAGCATGGACAAGACATGGACAGTACTTGAGACCTGGGAGGCACTTTGTGAGCCTGCTAGAAATTCCTTTTGACTGACTCCAAACTCTTGTGCAACTGTCAAGGAAGGAAGACAAAACATCAAGAGCTCTTGGAGGCATTTCCAAGCACTGCCCATCCACCTCCAGGAAGAGATTCATGAAGAGGAGTCAAGAATTAACAGGCAAGCAAATACCTGATTTAACATAGGAACCCATCAACCCCCACTTTAATTAAAAAAAGAAAAAAAAAATGGCACCAAGACAAGTCAGAGTATCATATACCATACACTAATACTGACATCTATTCTCTGAGCAATTAGACCTTTATTTCAAAGGAAATTTTAGTCCCAGGAAGGTTAAGAGATTTTCCCAGAGCCACAACAATGAGAACACACTTTTAGAATAGAAAGATACAATTCTTTGTAACAGCGGGGGAGCATTTTCCAATGAAATTCTAAGTCCTGACCCCAGGTCTGTTCCCCCTTCTGAACTGTGCACTTAAGAGCTACTTCTGTAAATGTTTTCAGGGGAGGGTGTGCTCAAACCTTTCTCAAAGGGGTTACCACCATCATACTCTCTGCCTTCATTTTTCTGCTCTTGTCTCTTTAGGTAGGATTGTAGTGTTGACCTGAAAAAACAAGACAAAGACACTGGGATTCACAGCAAGAAAAAAGGCAAGAGGGACCCAAGCTTAGCAAGCTGATGATGCATTAAGATAAGGAAGGTTTCATTAATCATTCAGTCACAAAACGATCACAAAAAACCACCCAGTTTTGTTTAACTTGAGTACGATCAAAAGCAAAGATGCATTTTGGAAATCACAAGAGGAAGCAAGTCTGCTTTGAGTATGAGAACACCTTTAAATGTGTATTTAAAAGGAAGGAAAACTCTTTACAGTGACACTGCTGAAAGAGCCTAGGAAAACACAAAGTGATGCTGGCTTGCATTACAGCCATCTGGAGAGGCCAGCAGGATTTCTAATCGTCCAAGAATCACAGAGCAAAGATGATAATTCTCTCCTTTACAGGTGCTCACACATCATCATTTAAGAACTACTTGTTGCAATTCCAAGTCTTTGGAGTCTTGAAATCAGTGAGATTAAGTGTAAGGCTAGAATACAAAGCTCATACAAGGCATGAATATATGGGAGGAAAGAAATTAATCAGTTTTGCCTACTACCAGAACAAGCAATGTATTTTCAAACACACGAGACAGATAAATCAGAAGGGGAAAAAATTAACAAGAGTTTGTCCAAAAGCTCCTCTCATCTGAAGTGAATTTCTCTCCTGATTTCCCTATCATAAAGAAACAAACCCACAAAATACCATATCTCTACCCACATTCATACCTGGATCTTGCAAAGAGCACATTGTACACAGACTGCTCCTCTGCTGTAAGTTTTAACTGATGCAACTGTGTGCTACGCTGGGGCAGACATACCTGAAGTGAAAATTCACAGGATCAGATGTATGTAGTGCAAAAGTCTTTCAGAGCATCACCAACACCAGCAATGCAAGATTTAACACAGTACTCTAAGTCTCAGAAGCTAGCTGTTTGTTCACTAAAGCCATGTGTATTAATGCAACTATGACACAACACAGACACTCATGGAACTCCAAGGAGCCTGGTTAATGCTGAAGATAAAATCTTTATTTCCAACTCATCCAGTAACAAGAGGCATGAGCTACTAAGTATGAACTGCTTGACAACTACCACAGAGGGATTAATTTTTGTGTTGTTAAAGTAGCTTATTTTCCCATTCAAAATCAGGCAGTACACCAAAACTATACCTTTTAAAGGCTTGACACACCTAGGACCTATTATTCTATTTAATAAATTGTTTGTAAAAAGCAATGCAGAAAGCCAGTGCTACAGCACACACCAGGTCTATGTGACATGTGGCAGCTTGGGTTCTCAGACATCTAGGCTAGTCCAGTGATCTAGATTAACTGTCCACTCAGTGGCCATCTACATGCAATTACTTGGCATATTTTTGTTTGTATGTGATTTATAACTGAAAGGTTTCATTATTCTCTTTAATTCTGCTTTCTGGGTAAGCAACCAAAGCATCCCAGAGGCATTTGCGTCTCTTGCTCAAGAGAGTGCAGCAGATAGGAAACCCCACCCATGAACAAATTTATGCATGTAAATAACTAACTGTCTGCTGCAAGGAAAACAATGGAATGATGGTATAGTTGTGGAGGGTGAAGTTCTTACCAAGGGCTTGCCAGTTGAATCCAGCTGGTCCTTCGTTCTCTGCAATAAGAGGCTCCTGGTTAAGAGGCTTAGCCTCTCTCCTCCCTTCCTTGTGTTGTTATCTACCTGGTACTTCCACACTTTGTACTCATCAAAAGGAGAGCAACGTAGAAACCTATGACAGGAAGGAAGGAGACTTCGGACCAAGGGAAGAAAAGTTCTTCATTTACTCTGAAGTGACCAGAACCAAACTCCTTGCTATTCCTTGCTACCAAAACAAACCATTTCCAAATGCCATAACTGCATCATCAAGGAGCAGTAAAATACTTCCAGTGTAATGGTGGTGATAACTTGTTTGCTCAGATGTCTTTCCATCACTAATACTGTAAGCACCTCTTTCTGATGCTGTACCCATCACTTCCTCTTAGCCTGTTATGTTTCAAGAATCACCAGCAAACAAAGGACATCAAGCTGCAGAGGCACTTTCCAAAAAGCATATTCATCTCTTATTTCAAAATACCAAACTTCTTACTTGACAAATAATTTCAATTATCCAAAATTAACTTCAAATGCAAGTTCTCTCTGGTTCTCCAACACCATTTATAATCTTTCCCCCATCAGCAATGAGGAGCAGCTGTTTATCATTGTTCAGAGAATCCAAAGTTTTCACCCTTTCCTTCAATGCCCTTGTAGCACAACACTCTAAGAAGTTCTTCCCAGGCTGCCCTGGTAACAACAGGGATTAACTCATAAAACCTCTGTTCATTAAAATTGGTTTTGTGCATACTCATCCTGAAGTCATAAGAGATCCAAAGTAATTTGCCCTTTGTCCTCCATGGAGGTAGAAAACGTACAAGCAACAGCAGACACATGGTGAGCCTTGTGCAATGCCTCAACCACAGCCTTTGCAATCCAGTACCAAGTGTTAGTGGAACTAATCTCACACATATCTTAGAGACATCTCAAACTTAGAAACAATTTCTGCACTCCATCAGAGAAGAACTACTAGGTCTGGATCCCTGTCCATGTGGTCATGTGCAGCCAGCTCACCTCAGGAGAGAGTACATGTCCAGCAAGTTGTTCTGTATCGGTGTCCCAGTGACAGCCCATCTGGCACTGGCTCTCAGTTTGCACACAGCTATAGAGGTTTGAACCCTTGGGTTCTTAATATTGTGAGCTTCATCCAATATAATTCGAGCCCAAGCTACCCTGAGCAGAGGGGAACAGGGAGATGATCCACTCTGAAAGAAAAAGCAGACTATAATCTGGAACAAAACGTTGCCAGGCTCTCCAAGAAGCCACAAGCAAACATGTTTTTCCAGCAAGAAGCCTTTTCCTGATGTTAGTCAGCAGCAATTTGTGCTCTTACTGTCATGTAAGAAATGGTCTCCAAAATTCATCTCTTTAAAGCTTCCATATTTAAAGTTTATAAGCTGAAAACTGCAAAGTATTTGCCTGATCTTAATAGCAATTTCTAGTATTTTGCTCATTTTCTTGCTTTTAACACTTTATCATATAATGTTCTTGCTTCAAGAGGTGTTTCATATCAGTAAAGTTTTGCTATGCTGAGATGAAGGACCATATATAATTGTTTTGATCTCTCAAAAATTTTAAAGATGCCACCTAGAAGTTTCAGGAAATTCCAAGTCCCGTTTTCTTCAATAGCCACATCTAGAGCTGTGCACAGAGGTAGCAGACAGCAATATCCACACCAGCAAGGGACTTCACCTACACTGTGCAGTCATTTCAGTCAGCACTCAGCAATCACATCATTTTTTTCATAGCCCAGCCAGCACACTGTTGTTCCTTCACGGCAGCATGGAAGCTGCCTCAGTCTCAATTCAGACTGACCCAGAGCCTGAGCACAAGAGGTTTCTGGTAGTTTGCAGTGACATTAGTGCTTCAAGCAACAAAGAACATCAAACAGGAGATTCTACTGTTCCTTTACCTCAAAAGGAGAACAACACTCACCATTGCATTCTTAAAATAACTTTTTAAGACATTTCAACTGTATACAGTATAGCATATTCTATAATTCTACAGAACAGATACATTGTGAATTTATCTGTTCTTTCTGCACTTCACAGCACTTCCTCTCATCACTTTGCTTTTATAAAAACAATCAACAGGGGCTTATGAAAAAAAAAAACTCAAGCTGCTGCTCACTGTAGCACATATAAGATGCTACTTAACACAACAATGGTTTGCAACACCTCAGAATAAAACCTTAAGGAAATTCCTTATCAACATTATGGCTTCTCACCCCCACATCATGGTCCTGAGCAGGGACTTCTCCCTCCTCTTTCCTTGTGGGAACCTCCTTGGAGAGAAGGCTGTAGGTTGTGACAACAACATCATATCCAGAAAGCCTGCATAAAGGGAAAGCAGTAATCAGGAGCAAGAACACATAAGGAATTCATTTTGCAAGACAGACTAAATGCATGCTGAAGAATACATTTAAGAACAACACAGCTCTGTAGGAGCTGAAATGCTGAGTTTTACAGAAAACTGAGCTTCATTGCAGTCAGACAGGAAAGTTGCATCGTCCCCATTTTATGGATACTGGAAGTAGACACAGCAAGCTCAAGATGACAGTAAAAGCCCGTTGTCCAGAATGCACACCACATGGGATGAACCCTACTTAGAGCCTGGCACCCAGGAATATTGTTTAGCATGGCCTTAAGAGGCCTAGAAAATATCCTGATCTATACATACAGCTGATAAAAAAATGCAACTATAAAGCACAAGCATGGAAGAAACTGCCACTGACAATCTTTGCACTGGCACAGGCCTGTAAATGTTTTACTAAATACACCTTGACAGCACACATCAGCCTGACTTTCTGGATCTTCCACATTTCAATACTTCACATTCTTCCATCATTCTACAGCCACTGAATTTCAACTTTGATAAACACAATCTCTTGCTAGTATTTTGCTTTTCTTGGTCATATTTATGGTTTAGCACTTACACCTCTGCATGCTTATCTCGATTTGGCCCGTGGTACAAGTAGACCCTCAGTTTGCCAAAGGTCACACGTCTCTCAATCTCTTTCTTCCAGTGATGGATCAAGGATGCAGGACAAATGACTAAAGTGCCATGAGAAGGGATAACAGTGGACTCTAAAAGAAAATATTGCAGACAGCTTTCAATGTCGTCACATTAGACTAGAACAATGACAGAATTTTTGGAAATTCACAATTGAGAAGAGTGTCCAACCAGTTCCATGAGGATACAGACAGTACAGACTGTGGACACAGAAGCAATACTCTATTAAAAAGCACTAACATCCCCGGTGCCTGTGGACAATTTAAAAGTAATCTTTGGGGGAGAGTTGGAAAGAAAAAATATCAGTCACAGGGAGGTGAGTAGTAAGTATTTTAAGTCCTTATGAAAACTATGCATATGTTTAAAAAACTATGAAACCTTTTGCAAACCCAGCATATGCTGGCTTTAACTATTTCAGGAAAACAGTAACAAAAAAATCCCCAAACAATATAAAGTCATGAGTTGGAAAGTCCTACACATCCAATGGAAGACAAAAATTACCCTGATCAAGAGAAAAGCCATGCAAGGAAGCACAGTAAAATTTAGCCAAATGGAAGTTTCCTGCAGAAGGAAAGTGAGCACAGATACAGTGTGGTGTTCTATGACCCATTAACCTATAATGCTTTAGGCATTTCAAATGGCACTTCATCATAATGTACGTGCTGTAGGATGGCAACAATTCTATACCATTTTTGGATAGCCATATTTCTAATGTCTCCTTTCTTTTCTCTGTCTTCAGCTGCTTCTGGGCCAGAATGAGAGCAATCATGGTTAGAGTCTTCCCCAAGCCCATGTCATCCGCTGCAAAAAGACACACACCAGTTATCACCTGCAGAAATGAGCCCCCTTAGCTTAGATCTACACTGAGGGAAATACTACAACAGAAAGTGCCCTGGGGAATGCAGAAAATTAAAAATACACAGATTAAAACTTCAGGGTATGATTTAGTAATTGGTTAATACCTGTAGTTGGTAAAAGGGCACAGAAAACAAGCCCTTTTGACATGCCTACAAAATGGCCAGTTATTGGTCTCCAAGTAAGTTACATGCAAAACTTTTCTGCCATAGATCTGCCCCACAAAATCCACTTTCCTGTTCTGTTGCTCACCCAGAATTCCTCCACACGGCCTCTGACTCTCTCTCCAGAGGAGCCATGCGAGCGCCTGTTTCTGGTGCTGCAGCAGTGGAACCTGAGGGGGTGAGACAGAGGATTTGAAGGAAACGCCCGGCAAAATTTAGACACTTCTGCTTCCTGTACAAATTATCCTGTTCAACTGTTATACTACAATCCTACTAAAAGCAATTTACCTACCTGTTCTTTTTCCACATGGACTGCGATACCCAAGGTTAGCAACTCCTGAAGACAGGAGGTCAGCAGTACCATAGATGAGTCTTCCCAATGCCTCATGCACAAACCAGCCTAGTGACTCACAGTGCTCTGAGATAGCAGGTAACAGACTGCTCGTCCAGCTGGAAAACCCACCCCAGACTACCTTGCTTACAACAGCTATCGCTGTCAAGGAAAGGGATTGAGAACAACAGCTATCGCTGTCAAGGAAAGGGATTGAGAACACTTCCCCTTTTCTCACTGAGTCTAAGACCCCGACAGACTCTTAGAACAGGAAGAGGGACTACATACTGCCATCACAGGACATTCAGTGGCCTTCCCCACCACTGCAAAAGTCCCAAGACATTGTGACAAGTGACAGCATAAATGCATCTACACACCATCCTGTACAGGCATGTGCCTTCCAATACCTTGCATATAACCTCAAACATGAGTTCTGCATCACCTCACAGATAGAGAGATGCTCTTGGCAGATCAGAATTGACTACTCTGGAGTCCATCAAATTGCATGAACTCAATCACCTGCAACACTTTTTTGAAAGATTATTTCTTATAGCTCACCAGGAAGAATGAAAAAATGAAGTTCTCAGCCTGTTCCTCACACCTCTGTTCTGCTAGTCATGTACAGACAACATGGATGGAATGTAATTAGAGTATCTCCTTCCAGCAGGATGCAAAGTATGTCAAAGTGGGAAGGAAGGAATGCTCTAGGGTACCACTCAGAGGTTATGATTCACTCATCAGCAAGACAGCTTCCATCCTTGCCAACCCACCTTCAGTCCAGAGGGATCTTCAGCTACTGTTTCCTCTGTTGGACAGGATTCTAGAGATTTGTGAAGATGATTAATAGCCTCAAATGTGGCACTGTGTACAGCCCTGATTCGGTCTTCTGTCATTCTTCCCCCATAGAGATTCTGCACACCAACACTCACTGCAAAGATACAGCATCAGAGATATGTTTACAAAGCTAACTTTCCCAAACAGATCTTTCACCTCAGAGATTGACTTCAGTGGCTACAGATGCCTGAGGGACAGTATGCAGCTCTCAGTAATAAAAAAAAGTTTAGTACTCTCACATATATCCACAAGTTGCAGGATTATTTCAGAAATAGTACTCAACAGTGTTCTCTATAATGATAAAGTCTTTCTATACTTACTTCCAAACCTTTGGCCACTGGAACCCAAAGTAGCAGCAGCCAAGGGGTGACTGTGTGAGCCTGCAGAGGCCTTTGCTGTAGGATCCTGGAGCGGGAGTGGTGGTATCAGCTTCGTACCACCAGGCCTGCCAGCTGGGTTAGACAAAGATTCTTCACGGCAGCTGCTGCTCGTGCTATCCTGCCCTTAAGGAGAAAGGAAGCACAGGCTGAAAAGGTTGCACAGTGAACCTCAGAGCCTTGCTCTACAGCCCAGAGAAGAGCATTCATTTTGCCCAACAGTCTGCTTGCAAAATACTGTGAAGTGGTGACACCAATTTAATAGCAGGTTACCACATCACCTGAGCCACTACAACTACAACATGTGCTCTTGGCCTGCTGATGTGACAGGCAACGGGTCCAGCTCCAGCCTCAGTATGTGGTTTATAGCAACACAGTGAACTCTGCAGCTGTGATCAGAGTAGTGCAAAAAGGTCAGTTTTGCACACTGGTCCCAGATGATTTATTAATCTTGAAGATATCTCTCTTGTCAATATTCTGAACATAAAAACTACTGAAACATCCAAGAACAAATGGGCCAAGAGCTCATGAGCTTTTCTCTCTCAGGAATGGCACGCTGGAGGCTGCTCATTTTGAATCTGGTAACTGGAATACTCAGTCACAACAACATGCACAGTTCCATAACATGACATAGGGAGTTAACACTTCACTGGTATGTTCTCATTGAGATACCTGTCTCAGTCATGTAGACCAAGCTGGAAACCTAGATCCTAATGGTGGGAGGAAACTCCCTTGGGAAGCCACCACATTTCAGAGGAAACATTTGAGTTGTTCCATTCATCTGCTCCCAGACACATATTTTGCAATTAACATTTTTCATCTTCAGTAAATCTCAACAGACAAACGTTTTATAGACCACAGGCCATATATAAGTTTATGCTGGATTTCCTCCATATTAACAACTATTTTAAGAAAAACTGTTTTGTAAACTTCTAGAGGCAAAAAAAACAATTAGCCCTACCTTTTTCACTAGTATCTGCTGTTGAAATGTTAAGAGCACTGAGTGCAGCTTCCAAATCTTGCACTTGCTTTAACAACCGTTCCCCTTTATCTGGCAGCAACTGAATGTTCACTGTAGCCAATGTACTCTGCAAACAAGAAAGAAACCAAAACCTGAGTGTGGTTACCAAGCTCTCTGCCAACACAGAACAATCAGGTCAGAAGTCTAAAAAGAACTAATCTTATCCCATTTTGATTTGTATTTTCATACTGTTCTGTAATCTCCAAAAGCTTTCAAGTGCCATTCAGTACAATTAAACAGTGTTCTAGCAGAAAATAAACTAACCATTTGTGTTCTTCAGAGAAGATGGAAGGACACAGGGACTTCTTTTCATGAAACAGGTAGTCAAGTGACTTGGACAATCTTAACCTCTCTCAAAGCACCCAACATTTAATCTACTTGCACTTTTCTTTCTACACTTGCACAAACAACAGTTCTGACTTTACTTTGAGGTTCTTTTCTGAGCTCTAGGCAAACAGCGGAGTTCATAATAAAAACTGTAGAACATTGTGATTGGCAATTATTAAAAAAAAAAAAAAAAGCCAACAGGCTAAACAGGTAGTTTATTTCATCCTAGTGTGAACTTCCATAGCTAGATCACTCCTACTGCACAAGGCCAAGAGAGGCTACCAGAAACAGCCATGTTATTTACAAAAGTTAAGCTGGCTGTGCACTATCCCATCTTATGCAAATAACTTTCAGGGTAAAAAACCAGTCCATACATAGGCTGAATTTCCTCCCATGCCACACCTTCCTAAACCACATTTTGAGTTTCTGCTGCAAAGAGATACCATATTGTGATGCCTGTCATGAGTAAGGGAAGTCACTCTGAAAACAAAACAATAAACCCCCCAAATAATAGGTGCAGTAAATGACCTTTTTCTGTTTCAGCTGGACTACAAGATGGTTATGAAGCACTTTAGGGTCCTCGCGTCCTTCCACGTGACATGATGCTGCTGTTCCTGGCAAAGATGTCCCCTGCACACTCTTTCCTGATTTTCCTGAAGGAATCTCAACTGATTTCTCAGGTTTACTTTTACCTGATGAGGAACAAACAAATTGTACTTCATCACTGTCACTGCCAGAAGCTCCACCAGGAGGCTGTGGCAGCCCTGGCCCGAGTTGTGCCTTGGGCAGCTCTGCCTCTGCACCTCCCCTCAGGGCAGCATGCTGCGATGCCGCCTGTGTCCCTGCGGGGGAAGGGACATCTTCTTTAAACACCGGTTTAATTCCACCGTTCTTCTGACCAGTGCAATCTTTCTCTCTTGTTTCTTTATCCCCACAACTTGTTAAGCTTTTGTCTCCAAGCTGCTCCTCCACTGGAGGCTTGGTACTTGTACTTTGCTTTCCAAGGCTTAGTGGCAAGAGTTTTGATCTTGCGCCTGGCTCCTCATCCACACGCTCAGAAGGCTTCTTGGATTCCCTGCCACTGTCACCGTATTTCTCTTCCTCTGAAAGTGTATTTTTCCCTTTCCTGGTCTCAGAAAGACCAAGTTTAGATTCAGACACTGTAGTCTCCTGAAATTCTGGGTCACTTTTACTTCCTGTGGATGGTTTCTTTTTATTTTTGAGCTTTTCTAGAGGTTCTGTCTCTGTGGAGGAATCAGAGGTTGATTTCTTTTCTTTATGTGACACCAGCACTCTCTCATTCTCTGCTTTAACTCCTTTTGCTTTACTTTCTTCTCCATTTCCTTGCTTCATCTGTTTCCAGGATGATGGTGCACAATTCTTGTCTAGCACTTTGAATGGATTTCTTTGGCTAGTGGGATTGAAGAAAGGTGCTGGGCTGGGCTGGGATTCCAAAGCTTTTGACACTTTGGTAGCTTTTGGATCCTGCAATATATACAAGGGAATAAATGCTAACATATAAATTATTAAAGCCTGTTAACTACACACACAACCTGATCACCTCAAGCAAGACTTCATTCTCTACCAAGATCATCTTTCCTATCATTTTATCTAAATCACTATAAACATTTCATAAGAAATCCAAAACAAAACTGCTGGTTTTCTACTTCCTTTGCCATTCCCATTGTTTTTTGGGATCAAGTCCCAATAGCACAAACTCTAGAAAAGAGGACAGCCAGAAATCAAATCCAAGTTTCTTCTAAGACTGAAGAACAGTGAGTACTTCACACAACTTAGGAGAAAGAGAAGTCTCATATAGAGGACAGCATGCCTCATACACTTTTCAGTTGGCAGACAGAAAATCTCCCACTAAGTAGTTTCAGAGGTAGTTACTGTATATGGAATGAAAAGTCGTGCTGGAATAAGGTGACACTCATACCTGCCATGGGACACTTCCACACCACTTCTTCCCATTCAGCTTACTTTGAAGGCAACGGTAAAACAACCTAGCAAGGATTAAAACAAGATTTCAACCCCAGGAGCCAGTAAAGAAGCTCTAAGCATTCTTTCATAAGTATTTTGCACCAAAAAGCATCACAGACAAGTTCTCTTCGTCTGTACTTTACTTTCAGACCTTTACATAACAAAAGGCCATGAACACTGGCAACAGAGCTTTTTACAAGAGTAGTGTTCTCTGGATAAAGATTCCTAGGGTTTGGGGTTTTTTTAATTTTAGCTATAGAAGAGTAACTGCTCAGGTAAAAATACAGTCTATGTTTAGAGCCTTAGAAGCATCTTATGATTTCAAGGTGTGAGGAAACAACTCTTCTTTTAGTTACACTGCATAGACCACCTCATCTTTATAGCAACTCAGGGACAGAAATACTTTGGATGTGATTTCTTTTTTAAACTAGCAGCCAACCAGGACTGCTGCAAGTACTTTATCAGAATTAACACTGGTGAATTTGATGCTGAGTTTGGATGAACCCAGCCACAGAGCCCTGTTAAATTCTGTTAAAAACAAACATTATCTGATGACCCAGGTTTATACTATTGGCTATAACTGCTAATAAAAGTGGCAAACATTTGGAAACAGGGTAAGTGAAGGCCTCAGGGCTCGATGACCCTTTTCAATTTTAGAAGGAAACTGCAAGTCACCATCAAACAATTCCAAACATTTCAACATGTACATTAAACCCCCGTTTCCACTTTGAATGACTGGCAGTTCAACTCTCTCACTTGTTCATAAATAATAAAGAGAGCTAAGATCCTCCTGATCCTAAGAATGACGATCTTTATTTTTAAGAGGCAGCATCCTACAAACTAAGTCTTCAGATATGCCATAAAAATGAGATACTCTAATAATAGCCCTCTTTTCCCAACATGATACAGGTGCAGCTTAGGTGGATGATAAATCCTCATCCCAGAAAAACTACTAAATCACAGGATTCAGGTTTTCTGACCTTTAACTGCAAAAACGAAAGGACCATTAGTCAGAAGCACTTTGAGAAGATTATTTTAAGAACTAAACATAGGATAAAGAAGGAAGAAGGAACATAGGTTTTACCCGTTTTAAAGCAGACATACGGTTTTTAAAAAATTTGACGAACATACTGGTATTCATCTCTGTCTGGCTGCTGAACCAGGACTTGGAGCTCCACCACGCACCCCTCATGGATCAAGCAGTGAGAAGCAGGAACCCTGAAAGGAGAAAAGAAGCGGAATAATAGAGACAAGACGAGCTGCCCAGGAAATCGCCACGGCAAAACAATCACTTGCGACAAAACAAAGATTACGTAAGAAAACAAGGTTGCGGCTGCTGAGACAGCAATGAACTTCCCTCAGGACAGGTACGTGTGTCCCCTGTCCCATCGTCCCCCTCCTGCCGCCCCCTGCCCTGCACCTACGGCGCCGGGAGGACGAAGCCGCAGGCAGCGGGGCCCTGCGTCCCGCACACGTAGAAGCTCTTCCCTTTGTTGGGGCCATCGCGGACACCCGTTTTCAGGAAGCAGAGGGACCCTGCGGAGCGGAGAAAAGCAGAGCTTGTCAGTTCGAGACCCCCACACAAAACCCCGCCGGAGCCCCCCGAGCTGCCCCTCACCGTGCTCGGCGCACGGAACAGCCTCCATGGCCGGGCGGCACCGCCGCCCCCGCCCTTTGAACCGGCCAATCCTGCCCGGCCGGCTCACGCACCAATCAGCGCGGGGTGGGGGCGGGACAGGGGGCGGTGCAGCCAATCGCCGCTGCGCTGTGCGCGCCCTGATCCCCGCCCACGCCCGCGCCCTCAAGGGCGGGAACAAGCGTGAGGGGAAGGCACTGAGGGGGCGTGGTCACGCTGACAAAGGGGCGTGGCCAAAGATATGGGCGTGGCCTCAGGCCCCGGCTCGGAGTCACACCCGGCACGGCCACGCTCCCAAAGCCTGCCCGGGGCAGAGGGAGCGGCGTTCCACCCAGGACACCTTCCCGTCCTGGAAACGGCTCCAGCTGCCGCGGCTAACAGGCTCATCCTGCCAGCCGGACATACGTTTGAAAGTAAAATATTCAGAGATGAGTTTAAGTTGAAATAATAGTACAAACAAACAACACAAGCCATCTGGAAACTGGGAATAAGTTGTTTTTTCTCTCTTCTGTATTTAAGACGGCAAATACAGTTTTACAAAACGTATGCATTTCTCAATTACCGCTTTTGTTAACGACAACTCAAGTGAGAGAACGACTCCGGTAATAACAGAGTTACAGAAGGGTTATAACGCGTGTACAAAAATATGAACAACATTTACACTAAATAACGGATTAGTGACATTAACACTGGCAGCCAAATTCAGCCACGGTGTAAACTCTTGCAACCCCCCTGACCTGCCTGAAGGCTATATTTGTCTCAGTACCTGTGTGAAAAACGTGCTTTTTACGCAATACTATCGCTTTTGTGCTTTCACACGTGCCCTGGGAATTTTTTCTCCTAAACACAAGAGCGTTTTGGGCCAGCACCGACTCCTCCACGATGCATTCATACATACTTGTGTTGTGCCCTTCTGACATTCAGCAACGACTCTGCTCAACTTGTTCCGAAGCAGGAATATGGAATAAAAGGGATGCAGACAAAATACTTCAGGCAAGTGTATAGCTTAAGGAGTGTTCAGTACTACAAGCAACTGTGATTGTAATGTTAACGACAGCAATAATGACCTCGCTGCAGGGCGTTTCCCGGCAAATACTGGAATTTTTGGTTCTTTTTTCCTAAGGTGTGCCCACAGATGCAAATTTCTCTAACACATTAGAAGTAAAAAATGCAGGAGTTAGAACCTCACTATTATTAATTGGTTTGTTCCTCCATTGTGCTAAGAGCCATCTTACTGGAGCTTAAGTGTTCTTGCTCTAACAGCCTGTTCTTAAATCAGCAAACCATGTACTGAATTTTAAGCATGCAGTTATATTTTACATGGGAACGCAATGGGATTCAGGCTAGTTCAGAAAGTCAAGTTGCTTTGTCCAGAGATGGACATAAGCTTGTGCTGAAATTCATCTCTGAATCGGGAACACAGACAAATAGGATGTCTAAATACAGTCCTGGACCGAGGCTCTGCCTCACAACACTTTGTTTCTGTGCCTCTGAACAAGTCGCACAGAGACAAAACAAGTATACACCTCAGATGGAAACATCCTGCTCCTGATTTCCAAACAATCTGCAGCAAAACCTCAGACAAAGAAAGCACTTCTGGGGAAAGGTAGAGGCACAGGGGAGGAGACACAGAGTAAACAAATGCAAATCCTTGGTCCTTAAGTCCATTTGCTACTGACACCCACCCCCACGGAATTGTCCTGCTCTCTTATGTCTCCCTCTCTTTGAAATAAGAAGTAAGGCAGGGTTGTAACCCACCAAAGTAAGGAAGAGGGTAGCCCAGAAGGCACAGAAAGGTTCCTCAAGCTGAATATACTCATATGATCCACCTCATCCCTCATTTCCTTACAAACCGTCCCACCTTTGCAGCTTGTTTCACTGCCAGCAGCTTGGCTGTGCCGAGTTCCCCTTCTTTGGCAAGCAGGGCTGATCAACCCTCTGACAAAGGCCTAACAAGGTAATGTCTGTACAGTGCTTAAGAACATGCAAAGTGCAGTATAAGTGCCAAATGTTCTTATTTTTAAGATTACTGAATTAATACTCCAAAGAAATAGAAGCACTGAGGTAACTACAGCTTAAATACTACATTCCCTCATGATTTAAAAAAACCAACTCTCTTCTGTCTAGAAGATGAATCCTGAATATGAAGTGGTAATATCTTATTTATGTTCTGTCAAGCTTAGCACAGTCACTGAGTGCCCTTTTAATAACAGCAAAACCAGGGACATGAGCTGAAGTTCTCAGAGAAACTAAGAATTCTGCACTAATGATTTCCTCAAATCCTGTTTCTATGCTGTTCCCAGCACAGGTCTGCTTCTAGCCATTACACCCGGTGGAGCTGGAGTCCTGTGCTGCTGAAGCAAAGCAGAGTCCAGTATCAGATCTGGCATTCTGAACAGAAAGAAATATCCCCCAGCAAAGGTAAGTAGGACCATAGTCTGCATGGGCTCTCTGAAAAGTTCAGGTTTTGCCCTTAGTGAAGTCCTTGTTCCTCAGCTGGGAGTCTCTAACAATAAGGCTTTATGTAGTATCCAATGCACAAGCTCCTATCAGAGCGCTCCAGCTATCAAGTACCAACTGATTATCCTGGTGGTCAGAAAAGGATGGATGTAACAATGAATTAAACACTGCACATACTTTTTCTGTTTTGCTCCTATATCAGCTTTGGCCAACAATGGACCCAAGATTCAACTGATTAATGATCTGGTCAATGAAACCAACCCCTGCATTCCTATGCACTGTGTGATAATGACATGGCAGAAGAGTCAAATAGCACCCTAACCAGTAAACAAACACTCCTGCAAAATCCTGATGCAAGTACCAGAATTCAGCTGTTTCCAGGTGTTGAAAAAACACTGGAAACATCCCGACACGGTATCCTGGTTCTGGTGAAACACTAACAGCTGCAGTAGGCCCTGCTTAGTGGTTTCATTCTGTTTCCTTACTCCAGTGCTCGTGGTCAAATGTTCCCTTCATCGATGCTCTGCAGCTTCAGTCTTTGGCTGGCATGGGGCCTGGCACCCCGCCGGGTGTTCCCACTGCTTCCTGCCAGAGTCCGCAAGGGGAGCAGGGCTCCTGGTAAAGCATCTTCCCCAAACAGGCTGAGTTTCACATCAGCTTCAATAGCTCTGGCCAGACTGGCTGCATAATTGTCCAAAGATTTATGGACTTCAGCTTTTACATGAAGAACAGAATTCTTTGCAGCTTCTGAAAAAAAAAAAAAAGATAACAGTTGATAAGCATGGCTGTGCAAATGCTTGAAAACTAATATAGATCGTGTTGTAAAGGCATGATTATGCCCTCTGCAAAATAACTACCCGACAGAGCACATTTACCAACAATACTCAGGCTTCCTACACCATTCTGTGGACACAAAGCTTCAGAGTGACCTGGGATAATCTGTGTTGGTGCAGTTGTTTTTGTAGCACTTGTATACCTCTCTACCCACCAACATGTTGAACAACACAAGAGTTCATCCCAAATGTAACTCTTCAGTGAGGCTGCTGAAATAATTTAAAGCCTCAGGGATCCTGAAAACCCTGAGACTCACCAGGGAGAACTGCTAAACCTGTGGGGACCTGAGCACTAACACTTCCCTCTTTCACTCAGATGAGAAATTAGATGTCTGCTCCTATGTAATCACTCAGGAAGATAGTGGGAAATGTATGCTAATGTATTTGTACAAGGGAATATTCATCTCATGCTGGGAAGAGGACAAAAGGGAATTTTGCCAAGATGTTTAAAAATTCCACAGAAAGAGTTTTCTCATTATTTCAGGTTTTATTATTACTTGATTCTTAAAGGCATTTTGCTCGTTTTCATACTGTCCTCACTCATGTATTGTTTAGAAAATTCAGTTGTTATTATCGAGTCTTCTATTGCAATTATTGTAACTATCAGCCTAAATTAATGTTCTGACATTTTACAGAGGATCACAGCAACGTTCTGCCAGCCCAGAATCAACAAGCAAGTTGACCGAAAAAAGTGCATGTGGTTCATCTGTTTTCACCCATACCTGCTGAGGAACACACCCAGTAAAGTGAAGGGGAATTTAAGTAAAAAAAAGTAAATGAAACAGAATAAAATGATATTCAGTACATTGAAGTCTATAAACGGAAGAATTTCAAGTCTGTAAGTGACAAAGTTGAGAAGAGACAGCAAGTGAGAAACACAGGGATAATGTAATCAAAATATGAGGGCAGGAAAATATATTCCCTGAGAAACACAAAACAGACTGTAACAGCCACCAAGATCAGTGGACTTGCAGAGAGGATACTGCTATGCAATATAATTTTTATATATTGCAAGGAATCCCAGCTTCTAACTCTTGTCCTTGCCTGCTGCTACTTGAGATCTGGAAGAAAGACTTGATTTTGCTTTCTGTTGTACCTGCATGAATGATCAGGTCTGTTAAGGCAAACAGTGGTCAGATACTTTTCAAGACAATTCTCAAGATCCTAGGAGGCTTCCTGAGCATTCAATATAGTTGGCTCTGAGCATTTTCATACTTACCTCTACACTCACCTTTAATTTGCTCTACTTCATCTTCAAATGTCACTGAACTCCTCCTTCGAGCGGGACAGATACAGCGTGGGGCATGAGGGCCATCTGAGCTATAATCTTCAAGAAGCATTGTATCTGTTCCTGGAAAGAGCAAGAATCCTCAAGTAAAACAGTAACACTGGGATACAATATGGTGGCAAAAAAATTTCAGCAGTTCCTTCAAAAGATGTCTAAATACAGCTTTTGTGAGTAAATTTCAGCTCAAATTAAACACTGCACAGGGAAAGAATGAGGTCAGTTTTCATTCAAAGGATTGGGAAATCTTCTCACTAGAGACTGGGCATCGCAGGCCCCAGGATCGTGTACTGCATGCAGCAGACAACACTGAACAGGACTACGGCTTCCTTCTGCTCTTTAGTAACTCACAGGAAAAGCATCCAAGTGAAACAGTATTTCACAGTGGATCACTGTATATCCATTCCCAGACTATGGACTGTGCTCCCTCCTTAACCATCTTCTAACAGCATTTGGTATTTCTTAAGTTTTGTTCATTTGTTTAAACTGCTGTCACAAGATGGTAACACCACATCCTCTTCACTGAGGCAGGTTTACCAGGAGGCTGTTCTCCTTTATCACATACAGCTGCAGAATATCCACAACAGGCATACAGCTACCACCATAAAACAACTACCAAAAATAAATCCCAGCTCCACAGACTTCCTTTACAAAAGTAGGAAACAAATCCCTTACACCAAGCAACCTTTAAAAGATCACCCTCTGGTGTCTCTAGAGCAGAAATACTCTCTAAAACAACTACTGCAGTTAAGGACTGGTAGCTGAGTTAACTGCCAGAAAAATCTAGCAACAGATCTGGACAGAAAATTACCATCAGAACTCTTTTTTCCCTTTTCCAAACCATCTTCAATTGAGAGACCTTAAGTAGTAATGAAATCATAAGCTGAAACCATCCCAAGTGTTTATGTTTACACTGCAGGATAAACAAGACAAGGTCTCTTACAAAATAGGAAATAGAGAAACACATTCTCCACAGCACTTTGTCACTCTGTTCCTTGTGGATACAGAGAAAGTCTCCAAAGAACAACAGAAACTGAAGGAGAAGGGTACAAAAGCAGTGCGCCTTGTTCCCAGGACAGTTACCAAGGGAGGGTCATCATTCCGTAAGCAGCATTTTGCAAGTAAATCTATCGAGAGCAAGGGAGGAGAAAAGCAACTGCAGCAGTTTTGTTGTACCAGCTGGAACAGATGCTTCATGTCACTCGTGCACCAGGAGACATCTGTGGGTGTAAATACTGACTGTCCATGAGAGTGCTGCCAAGTGCAAACTTCTGCCCAAGTAGGGAGCAAGAGACTTGCAGTTACCTGAATCCTGTGAGCAGCTGAAACCTGTGTCTCCTGTGCTGCTGCTGTTTCCCAGTGGCCTCCCACCTGCCATGAGGGCAGTAAGGTGAGGAGATAGTCCCAAATCTGCAAGAAAGTTTTGTTTTTGTTACACAGTGAACGGTTAAGGAGTTTGCAATACTAAAAACCTCTTCCAGTAATACCCACTCCACTGCCTTATTTATTATTCTGCATATAAAACTTACCTTGCTAATGCAGAGAGCACAGCTTCTGGACTTTCCATCTTAGAAATCCAGTCAGCAGCTCTCAGGTTCGGAAGTCTCCTTTCTCCCTGCACCATCTCCCTCCCACTCTTGTTGCAACTGCATGTGTTTTATCAGCCAGACAGGCTGAGCACCAAGCAAATGCTCCCACATGGATGGGGAGATTTGCCAGGCGTCTTCTAGACAGAGAATAACCTGGTAGTCACTGGCAGCTGTGACAGGCCATTAGTGTGGGAAGAAGCTTATGAGCAAGGCTGGGGCACAGAGATGCCCAACTTCTTTCAAATCTCCAAAACAAGAAAGGACGAGATCCTGGGATTTTTACAGAGGTGCTGTCTTTGGATCCCACCTTGAAATTTTGTTGTGGGTTTGTTGGGGATCTTTTTTCCCCTCCCTATCAGCCTCCAGCTAATACATCTGATAAGAAGCTGACAGCTTCAAGTTTGTCACTTGGAAAGAGAAAGAAATTTCCTGTCTTTTCCCTCCCCACCTCAGTTTCCAATGTATTAATCCATAGCATTTCCTGGATACAGACTTGCCAAAGCTCCTGCAGCTTGTGATGTGGCTACAGTTCCATAACTCTTTCATTTACATGACAGTCTCTTGCAGTATTCCCAGGTTGCAGAAAAGATAACGGATGCCTTGCTGCTCTCATCTTCCTTCTGTATTTTAGATCATCCTTCCCAATTAAATAATTTCAGTTTCTGCCTCTGCATTAACTATCCCTTGAAGACGTTCTATTTTTGGAAGCTTCTGAACAGGACCAGGGAAATGATTAAAAATCTGAATGTCATTGCATTGCTACTTAAAAAAAAAACAAACCACCAAACTGAGCAACTGGAGGTTTCAGTCTGCAACTTGGGGAGACACCAAATAGTTCTACGGTTATACATGGTTTTACTTTATGATCTTTTCTTCCCAACCATTAAGCCTAAAAACTGAACTTGCAGAAGCAGTTATGCCAGTGGAACCTTAGTGGATTTCAGAGAATTGCACCATAAGGCCATTAATCAAAGAAAAAGTGCTGCAAAAAGCACTGTTGGTAGAGCTCAAATCTGGGCAACACAAAATGGAAGGCACACAAAAGGAAATGCTGAGAAAGAAGAAAATAAATTATTTTTATTAACCTCATCACTACGTCTTCTTTGCGTGAGAAAGTTTTATTATAGTAGGAGAAAGATGTTAACTGTAGAAAAAGAGAAAAATTCCCCTTTCAAATGTCTATAACCTGACTGATAAAAGACTTTTGAAAACTCCAGAAACATTCAACGTTCTTTACAGAGCCCTGAAACATGCCAAACATAGGCAGACAGGAAGCCTTGCTCTTAGTGGTATTAGGGAAGTGTCTTTTGCAGCTAAATCTTACCTGTGATCCTGTTGGAAATGCTGAATAGCCTCGATGTCCTGTGCCGCTGAACGAAGGACTCGCGGTAATACCGATCCCCAAAGCACATTCCCAGGAGTTCCTTGCGCACTGTCTTGTTCCACAGCCCATAAATTAGCGGATGGCAAATGGCACTGGAAAAGGACAGCCATGTAGCCAAGGTCTCCAAAGCAGGGGAAATACTGTTTTTCCCCCAAAGTGCCTCTGATGTAATTACCACCATGTAAGGCCCCCACGTAATGACGAAAGCCCCAATGACAACCAAGATGGTTATGAAAGCTTTGCACTGGTTGGCTGAGTAAACAACCCCTTGGAAAGCATTCCTTCGGCTGCCAGAGGAGGACGTGGAGGTGCTGGAGTTCTTCCTCCCGTTCCTCTGCGAATCCTCCTCCACAATGACGACGCTCCCACAGTGGATTTTGCGGGCCTTAATCCTTGCCACGCGGAATATGAATCCATAGCAGATCATCATGACCACGAAGGGCAGCAGCGCGCACCAGATCTGCCAAAAGGCCGTGTAGGCAGCCTCCTTGTGCCAGGCTGCCACACACATCCACTTGAATTGGTCAAACTCCAAAGAGGACCAGCCAAAAAGAGGAGGGAGGCAGCCAATAAGGGAATGCAGCCACACGTACACAAGAGCTACCACTGCTCTGTTGCCTGTTATCTTCATCGGATAAACCATTGGGTACAGCACAGCGTAGTACCTGGAGGGCAAGAAAAGAAGTAGTCCACAGAAGCATAAAAGACATCCAATAGAGAAAAGAACATACTTTAATGATGTCGATATCTAGTTCTTTTTTCTTCAAAAAGACTCAGAAACTCTCTTTCTAGAAACAGTTACATGTAAAAACAGGTATCACTGCAGTCAAGACTATCAAATTTGGCTGAAGGCACACATGCAACCATTACATCTGTTCCTGTGTGTGAGTGTATGCTTAGGGTATAATCTGGAATTTTAAGTCACTACTTCACGTTTATCAAATAGTATGTTATTATACCATCGAGAGCTTGAAAAAACTCTAGATGCATGTCTGCATTTTCCATTATTGGTGACATCTCTTTCTCTTGTTCCACATCAAAATTTCACAAGGGGCTGAAGGAAAAATGTCACTCCAGCAGTACACCATGTTTCCCTCTGCAGTGCTTCTCAACTCTATGAACAGCCAGTGAGTTACTCTACGAGATGAGCACACAATTTGTTACCATTCATTACCAAAGAGCAGCTTACCGGTCTATAGCTATGAGTCCCAGAGTGAGCATGCTGGCTGAGCTGATCAGCATGTAGAGCAGGGCTGAGAAATTGCACCAAACAACCCCGAAGATCCATTCTCGCCTGATGGAGCTGGTGACAACAAAAGGCAGCACCAGCACAGACAGCAGAAAGTTGGAGAGGGTCAGGCTGAACACAAACTTGTTGCTCAAGGTGAGAAGGTACGACTTGCGATACAGGGTGACGACAATCACCAGGTTGCCCAAACAGATGAAGATGGCAATGACGATTATAGCAATGGACTCCGTGACTCTGACTGCCCCATCTTCCTCCGTGGTCAGGTTCCTCAGGCCCTTCCCATTGCTGAGGGAGGAATTGCTGCTCATGGTCAGAGCGTGCAGATCTGGAGCAGCCAAGACATGCTGAGCAGCTAGGAGCAGAACGCTCAGAAACATTCAGGTAATAGTTCTTCAAACTCTTTCCGACGATTGGAGGCCCTTTTGCCTTTGTTAAAATTTACCTGTAGTACGCGGGAAACCATTTTAGATGGGCAAGTGAAGGGGCAGTAAATTGCCTATGGGCACACCAAAGATGACAACACCAAGCCTATAACAGGGAAGACAAGAAGAGGTGAAGGCGGGAAATTAGAAAGAAAATAAGCACATTTTACTTTAAAAATTTCTAAGGATCTTACTTGTTTCTAAATCCTACTTTCCCTCTCCTTCATCTAGGCTGTGAAGAAACAAGAATGTCACTATCAGTCTTTGTTTCTCTTACTTTAAAGAAAGTAACTTTTTAAAAAAATTCTGCCTGTTTATCCTGATTATTAGCTTGCATTCTGCCTATGCAGCATTTGCTGGTGGTCTGTGGATGCCTGGCTAGTCATACCCTACTGACTCTTTCTTAACAGTTGCTAAGTAACATTCAAAGATTCAGGGACCACTTCATGTACTCTCCCAACATCATTTCTCCATGTTCATAATCACCTTAGCTACACTGCTGATTGTATTTTACTGCCTATACCAAAGAACTGGGGGAATTGGCTTTCTGTACGTGAGGTCTGAAAGATACTTCCTTACATTAAGATGAGGTCCACACTACAGAAATGCTTGAGAACCTTTAATCCTTGACTTCTCAGGGTTAGCATCCATCCCACTGATTCACAACCTCATCTTGTGAAACTTTGTTATTTCTCCCAATTCCTTAGCAATTCCTCTTGTCCCTGCTGCCTCCAAATGGCATTCACTACCCAGTTCATTCAGTCTTTCACCCATCTACAGCACAGCATACTGAACAAACAAACAAAACCAAAAAATGCAAATATGCAGACCAAAAAAGTAAAAGAGTCCACCAATTAATATAAAGTTGATTTTAGCATTTATTGGAAGTAAGAGACTCAAGAAAGTTATCTCAGCTAATTCTGCAGCTGTGCCAGACATGGGTCCCAGACAGACGAGAGTACTCACAGAAACACTTCCATCTGCGTGGCTGCTGTGGCATTAGGCAGCAGTGTCAGTCTGGAAAGATGCCTTTTTTCCATTTTTATCTGTACTTTCCTAAGAACGTAATTAAAGACATTACTGGGCCATGCTTTGTAAAAACATAACTTAGCTCTTCCCTAACCTCTGACTGAGGATGTTTGCAAAAACACTTCCCCTCGTGTTTCTTTCTCTCTCAGCATGCCCGCACCACCTCTGTGTGCCTTTCCAACACTTTTTGGCCGGAGCGGGTTTTGGAAAGGCGGCTTCCATCGCGGCCGCTCCCTGCGATACCGATGTCCGGGGCACCTGGCGCTCCCCGTCCCCTCACGGCCCTGCTACACCCTGGGGGCGAAAGCGGCCTCTGGCAGAGGTGGCCCTCCCGGGGCACGGCAACCCGGGGCGGGGACAGCACCGCATCCCATCCCAACCCAACCCGTCCCGTCCCGTACCATCCCTGCCGCGGNGCCCCCTCCCCGCCCGCCATGTTCTCCGCGGCCGCCCCGGGGCGGTCCCCGCACTTCCCGGGACCCCAGCTAAAAGGAAGGGGACAAATAATTTACACGGATGAGGTAAAGTCACTTGCTGCGGCTCGTAGTACCAGGCAGTTGCAGAGCCTAAGTGCTAAGACTTCCTAGACCTCAAAACTCTATTAAAAGTAACACAGAGAAGATTTGGGGAAGTTTTTCCCACACGGACGCCTGAAGCAAGGCATCGGATATAGGTATCAGTATAAAGGGCACGGTATAAAGGGTGAACGAGAATTAAATGCTGTGCTTGTGCATCCCTAGTTCCTGGCTTTCCCTGGAGGGAAAGAGCACAGAGGGTGACTGCCCCGATGTGAGCTGTGCTATGTTTTGATTGCTCTGTGGAGTTTTTAATGCTGCGGACATCAGTTTCCTGTGGCTGCTGCCTCAGTTTGCTCCAATGCTCCAACAGCAGGAGCTGGATCGTGTGTCTTGCTCCTGTGCCAAGGGAAGTCCATAGGGAGTTAGTCTGCCCTTTCAATGATGCAGAAAAGCAAGACAAGCACCCACCCATCACTGCTGGAATACTAAGCTAATGTATCATTTTCAACCAATTCTATTGATGCTTTTCTACAGGACTTTTTTAAGCTTACCACACCATTGCACTTTGACATTTAGAAAAAACCATCTTTGGACAGCATTCAAAAATATATCGAATCAGCACAGGTGATTCCACAATGAGCAAAAACTGATGCACAGAAGTTTAACTTAAATGTGAGGAAGAACTTATTTCCTGTGCAAGTGCACTGGTTGCCCAGAGAGGTTGTGCAGTCTCCCTGGCTGGAGATATTCCAGACCTATCTAGACACAATCCCGTGCCATGTGCTCTGGAATGACCCTTCTTGAACAGAGAAGTCGGACCAGATGATCCATTGTACCCCCTTCCAACCTTGCCCAGCTGTGATTCTTTGTGCNTGCCGCGGGCAGCGCGGCCAGGCTTCCCGCACACACAAAGCGGGTGGGACCGAGTTGGAAATACGGTGGGGAAGGGGGATTTCGCCATTTTACCCTGCGCTCCCTCCGGCAGCGAACAAAGGGCTGGAACAGGGTCCTCCGCCCCG